>CM044550.2:1043517-1053517 GCA_024416835.2 Perccottus glenii | reverse complement strand
CAGGTCTAAACCAGGTCTAAACCAGGACTAAACCAGGACTAAACCAGGACTAAACCAGGACTAAACAGGACTAAACCAGGTCTAAACCAGGTCTAAACCAGGACTAAACCAGGACTAAACAGGACTAAACCAGGACTAAACCAGGTCTTAACCAGGTCTAAACCAGGTCTAAACCAGGACTAAACCAGGTCTAACCCAGGACTAAACCAGGACTAAACCAGGACTAAACAGGACTAAACCAGGTCTTAACCAGGTCTAAACCAGGACTAAACCAGGACTAAACCAGGTCTGAACCAGGTCTAAACCAGGTCTAAACCAGGTCTGAACCAGGTTTAACCCAGGTCTAAACCAGGTCTAAACCAGGACTAAACCAGGTCTAAACCAGGTCTAAACCAGGTCTAAACCAGGACTAAACCAGGACTAAACCAGGTCTAAACCAGGTCTAAACCAGGTCTAAACCAGGTCTAAACCAGGACTAAACCAGGTCTAAACCAGGTCTAAACCAGGTCTAAACCAGGACTAAACCAGGACTAAACCAGGTCTACACCAGGTCTAAATCAGGTCTGAACCAGGTCTAAACCAGGACTAAACCAGGACTAAACCAGGACTAAACCAGGTCTAAACCAGGTCTAAACCAGGTCTAAACCAGGACTAAACCAGGTCTAAACAGGACTAAACCAGGACTAAACCAGGTCTTAACCAGGTCTAAACCAGGTCTAAACCAGGACTAAACCAGGTCTTAACCAGGTCTAAACCAGGACTAAACCAGGACTAAACCAGGTCTAAACCAGGTCTAAACCAGGTCTAAACCAGGACTAAACCAGGACTAAACAGGACTAAACCAGGACTAAACCAGGTCTAAACCAGGACTAAACCAGGACTAAACAGGACTAAACCAGGACTAAACCAGGTCTTAACCAGGTCTAAACCAGGTCTAAACCAGGACTAAACCAGGTCTTAACCAGGTCTAAACCAGGTCTAAACCAGGACTAAACCAGGTCTAACCCAGGACTAAACCAGGACTAAACCAGGACTAAACCAGGTCTTAACCAGGTCTAAACCAGGTCTAAACCAGGACTAAACCAGGACTAAACCAGGACTAAACCAGGACTAAACAGGACTAAACCAGGTCTAAACCAGGTCTAAACCAGGACTAAACCAGGACTAAACAGGACTAAACCAGGACTAAACCAGGTCTTAACCAGGTCTAAACCAGGTCTAAACCAGGACTAAACCAGGTCTAACCCAGGACTAAACCAGGACTAAACCAGGACTAAACAGGACTAAACCAGGTCTTAACCAGGTCTAAACCAGGACTAAACCAGGACTAAACCAGGTCTGAACCAGGTCTAAACCAGGTCTAAACCAGGTCTGAACCAGGTTTAACCCAGGTCTAAACCAGGTCTAAACCAGGACTAAACCAGGACTAAACCAGGTCTGAACCAGGTTTAACCCAGGTCTAAACCAGGTCTAAACCAGGTCTAAACCAGGACTAAACCAAGTCTAAACCAGGTCTAAACCAGGTCTAAACCAGGACTAAACCAGGACTAAACCAGGTCTAAACCAGGTCTAAACCAGGTCTAAACCAGGACTAAACCAGGTCTGAACCAGGTCTAAACCAGGTCTAAACCAGGACTAAACCAGGTCTGAACCAGGTTTAACCCAGGTCTAAACCAGGTCTAAACCAGGACTAAACCAGGACTAAACCAAGTCTAAACCAGGTCTAAACCAGGACTAAACCAGGACTAAACCAGGTCTAAACCAGGACTAAACCAGGACTAAACCAGGTCTAAATCAGGTCTAAACCAGGACTAAACCAGGACTAAACCAGGTCTAAACCAGGACTAAACCAGGACTAAACCAGGTCTACACCGGGTCTAAACCGGGTCTAAACCAGGTCTAAACCAGGACTAAACCAGGTCTAAACCAGGTCTAAACCAGGTCTAAACCAGGACTAAACCAGGACTAAACAGGACTAAACCAGGTCTAAACCAGGTCTAAACCAGGACTAAACCAGGACTAAACCAGGTCTAAACCAGGTCTAAACCAGGACTAAACCAGGACTAAACCAGGACTAAACCAGTACTAAACCAGGTCTAAACCAGGTCTAAACCAGGTCTAAACCAGGACTAAACCAGGTCTAAACCAGGTCTAAACCAGGTCTAAACCAGGTCTAAACCAGGACTAAACCAGGTCTAAACCAGGACTAAACCAGGACTAAACCAGGTCTAAACCAAGTCTAAACCAGGTCTAAACCAGGTCTAAACCAGGACTAAACCAGGTCTAAACCAGGTCTAAACCAGGACTAAACCAGGACTAAACCAGGTCTAAACCAGGACTAAACCAGGACTAAACCAGGTCTAAACCAGGTCTAAACCAGGTCTAAACCCGGTCTAAACCAGGTCTAAACCAGGACTAAACCAGGACTAAACCAGGTCTAAACCAGGTCTAAACCAGGTCTAAACCCGGTCTAAACCAGGTCTAAACCAGGTCTAAACCAGGACTAAACCAGGACTAAACCAGGTCTAAACCAGGACTAAACCAGGACTAAACAGGACTAAACCAGGACTAAACCAGGTCTTAACCAGGTCTAAACCAGGTCTAAACCAGGACTAAACCAGGTCTTAACCAGGTCTAAACCAGGTCTAAACCAGGACTAAACCAGGACTAAACCAGGACTAAACCAGGACTAAACCGTGTCTAAACCAGGTCTAAACCAGGTCTAAACCAGGACTAAACCAGGTCTAAACCAGGTCTAAACCAGGTCTAAACCAGGACTAAACCAGGACTAAACCAGGTCTAAACCAGGACTAAACCAGGACTAAACAGGACTAAACCAGGACTAAACCAGGTCTTAACCAGGTCTAAACCAGGTCTAAACCAGGACTAAACCAGGTCTTAACCAGGTCTAAACCAGGTCTAAACCAGGACTAAACCAGGTCTAAACCAGGACTAAACCAGGACTAAACCAGGACTAAACCGTGTCTAAACCAGGTCTAAACCAGGTCTAAACCAGGACTAAACCAGGTCTAAACCAGGTCTAAACCAGGTCTAAACCAGGACTAAACCAGGTCTAAACCAGGACTAAACCAGGTCTAAACCAGGTCTAAACCAGGACTAAACCAGGACTAAACCAGGACTAAACCAGGTCTAAACCAGGACTAAACCAGGACTAAACAGGACTAAACCAGGACTAAACCAGGTCTTAACCAGGTCTAAACCAGGTCTAAACCAGGACTAAACCAGGTCTTAACCAGGTCTAAACCAGGTCTTAACCAGGACTAAACCAGGTCTAAACCAGGACTAAACCAGGACTAAACCAGGACTAAACCGTGTCTTAACCAGGCTTGTGTTCTAGTGTAAATGAGAGTAACCGTGATTGATTGGTGCATTGTGGGTAATGTAGTGTAAATGAGAGTAACTGTGTTCAGCAGGAATCATGAGGTGTTGGTCCCTGAGCAGAGAGTCTCCTCGTCTGGTGCTGGTGGTGGTCAGTGTGGCTCTGCTGCTGGACAACATGCTCTTCACTGTGATCGGTGAGTTTAAGGACTCATAAACACCTGAACACACCTGAATCCACCAAAGAACACAAACATACACCTCAGTATTATTTCAGTGTGCATAAAATGAAGTAAATCTAAGAATCTTTCACTGTGGCCACATCTGGGCTGAGGCTTGGATAAATCCTGTTAGTATTTAGGGGTCATTTTGTCTGTATTGTGTGTAATGTGACCTCCGAAATTAAAATGATTGCTGTTATAGAACCCTCTGGAATTTAAATACAAGTGTGGGCTCTTTGTAAAGGTAACAACCTCTAGTTTCACCCACAACAGTCAGAATCTCTCTAAGTACTACTGATACAATTTTATACACTTTGGAACACACAGAGAAAATTATTTTTTGTGTCCTCGCCTGAAATATTTGGAGAAAATAAAGGTGTCAAAAGCTTCAGCAGGTAGTTGAGGACTAAAACACACTATGGGCAAAAATAATAACTTGAGAATATCTGTAAAAATGATTTTTTTACACCAGTTTTTATGTTGGTAGGTCCATGCGTTTTCTAGAGGAACCATAGTTTATCCAAGATTTATCCAAATTGGAGACATTTGGAAAACGTATGAAAAAGTGCAATAAGTTCTGAATGCTTCAACCCACAGGCATCAATGAGGGCTCTACTGAAAGCTTACATCTAGAGGAATCTGTATTTACAAACATAATCACTCTATTAGTTATGAAAATTAATATTACATAATAATAACACAATCAAATTGACATATTTACATAAAAAAATAGTCAAAATGAGTGTTATGGGCCAAAATATATATTTTGAATAATATCCACACATAAAAAACATACTGCAAACTATATACATAGGTTATAAAACTGTTGGTCAATGTTACAATATATTTGTTGCAGAAAGCACAAGAGCATGTCACATGTGGAGCATTTTACTGCACTCTGTGAAAGGACAAAGGAAAAGTGTGATATCTTGATCTTCACATCAGACCCCCCCCCTCCAAATGGTCCAAAATGTCAATAAAAAGAAATGTACATGCCTCCACTACATCCTCTAACAAGTATTTTATTTTTTTTTTTTATAAGTTTTGCCATAGTTTTTACGCAAAAAACACTGTGAAAGCACAATAAACACGCGCGCGTCATATGACGCACAAGCTGTCTCATTGAGGAGACTTGTGTTTACGCCGAGGCACAGACGCTTCAGGCAGAAGGAAACCCAGGCATATTTAGTATCGCAGGACTCTGTAGATCATTGGCTGACCGTCTATGGTCAGAACAACGGACGTGCTAGAAGCGTTCACGTGATGCGTAATCGTTGCCAATGGCCGTGTGCGGCTATTGGCGCATATCCAGGTCCCGCCCGGTCAAAACTTGTCAGAATTGGCTGAAAAAGGTGTCAATCGAAGGCTAACACTTCCTGTTCGCATTTTAGTAGCTTTTTTCGCGGTCTCAAAAGGACTTAATGCTTTTATTATCAAAAGAAATGACAAAAAGTGTCGCAGCTGATTTCATGTAGGAAATACGTCTCTGCTGTTTTTGAGCCTTGGAGGATATAACATGTCTTGTGGACCTAATTATTTTACTGGATATTATTCCCTGGATCCTTACGGACAGAAAGACACGCTTATGTGGATTTGTTGCTGTTTCAGTCCAAAAGACCCGTCAAAGGTAAGACAATAAGTTGTGCCTTTTCCTGTCGTCCTCTGTATCTGTGCAGAAATAATCAGGCAGAATATGTTTTTGTCCTGTGTGTGACCTCTCAGTTGCCCCTAGGTGGCCCCTAGACCCTGTGTTCCTCAGAGAGACCTGTTCTTCTGTGAACTTTAGATCTTGTCTTCTTCAGTCTTATCAAACGTCTTTATGTAACAGTTGGCTCCTCTGACTGTCCTGCCCCTTTGACCAAATACGGACTAAATCTTAAATAATCTGTTCAGAAAGACAGATAATTTGTATGAATCTATTCTCTGTGTCCAGTCCCCATCCTCCCGACATTCTTGTACTCCATCGATCACCCAGAGTCAGACCCCCGGATCCCCGTAAACTCCTCTGGGTCAGACCTCCTGAGCTCCAGAGGCGCCCAGGCCTCGCCGGTCCCTGTGCCCAGTCGTGGTGCTCCTTTCCTGGGCACGCGGCCCAACCTCACCTCCTTCACCTTCTCCTCTCTCGTCTCTCTCTTCAACAACTCCACCTTCAGTTTAGTGGAGACAGGGGAGAGCGCCACCATCAGGAGCACAGAGGAACTGCACAACGACACAAACAACTCTACGGTACGTGTTAAAAAGGAGAATTATTAATCAAATCTTTGGTTTAGATAAAAGAAATCCAGTCTTAGGTTAAAGTGAAGCAAAAGTCAAGTCACATTTCCATATTTGAGTAAAAGTAAGCTGACTCCAAACATCTTACAGAAGACCATGCAGTCCCGCCTTCAGTCCCAAACTGTTTCACACTTTCAGTCAAATCTAAGAACCAAAGATGGAAAGACTGTGAGTGAAAGGGTTATGGTGCTTAGTTACCACACTGGTTTACAACGGGAGAAAAACGAACCTTTACAGTGACAGTGGGAAATGAGTTAACATCATCAGGCATAACCGACAGTAAGGTAGAAAAGCAACGGAGAGTACGATGCTTCAGGTCTGTGCACTCCGCTGACAGCACCAGTCACTTGAAGGTTGCACTAGGCCTCGCAGGAGATCCCTGAGTCAAACATTTCACCGGCAATAAAACCTATACAGCCATCCATCCTATTGCTCTGATTCAGGGCTGGGTCGTGGAGACTACAGTCTAAGCAGAGACCCCCAGACTTCCCCCTCCCAGACACTTCCTCCAGCTCTTTCAGGGAAATACTGAGACGTTCCCAGGCCAGCCGAAATAGTCCCTCCAGCGTGTCCTGGGTCTCCTCCCGGTGGGACATGCCTGGAACACCTCCCTAGGGAGGCGTCCAGGAGGCATATATAACAGATGCCCGAGCCAGTAAAGTGTGTTTAATTTATCCAAAAGCTGTGTATTCCAGTAATGTCACCAGATTTTTTTTATGCGCTCAAACCTCTCCACCACAATAAGGCGGTGGTTCAAGGAGGAGCAATAAAACCATGTGATGACATATAATATGAAGAATATGTTAGAATATTAGAATATAACAGCATGTCTCAATGGAGGCAGATTTAACTAAACACATCTTTGTATGATGCACAGGTGCACACTGGGAAATGTAGTCACATTGCTCTCATTGGATTATTTTTGAAACTCTGAAAGCCACTACAGGATGAGAAAGGGATATGAATAAATCTATATTTAAAATATCAGACTTTTGCTGGAGTTTTGAAAGTGGACTGTCAATTAATTCTAGATTATTTTTTAACCTGAAAGAATAACTTCTTGTGTGTGTCTGCAGCGCTGCCTGGAGGACAGGAAGTCCCTGAAGCAGGAGAACCTCAAAGTGGGTTTACTGCTGGCGTCTAAAGCCATCGTTCAGCTGCTGGTCAACCCTTTAGTCGGACTGCTCACCAACAGGTAAGACAGAAAACAAAGAGTGAAGGTTTTATTACTGCTGCAGACATACGACTGAGTTTGTTTTTTTTTTATAGCTTTTTTCCACCTACTGTAGTAGGCACTCAAAGCGCTTTACATACATTAAACTATTTACCAGTGTTACAGAACACTCACTGGAGGCAATGTAGGTTAAGTGTCTTGCCCAAGGACACAACAACAGTATGTGGGGGAGAGCGGGATGTTATGATGTTTTGGGATGTTTCGAGCCACCCACCCGCCGTTTGAAGGATGGACGCTCTACCCACTGAGCTACTGCCGCCCTTCATTCAGGTTCATTCTGCTGTGTCCTGTTCCAGGGTCGGGTACCACATCCCGATGTTCGCAGGCTTCATTATCCTGGTCCTGTCCATCCTCTGTGAGTCCTCTCTGCTCATGTTCACATTTATTACATATTTGTGAGAGTAATCCTTTCTCTTTTCTCCTGTGTTCCTGCTGCAGTGTTTGCCTTCTCTGGGACCTACGCTCTGCTGTTCTTTGCTCGATCTCTGCAGGGAATAGGCTCGTCTTTGACCTCTGTCGCAGGTACAGGACCAAAACCCTTCTCAACCAACAAACACAAAAAGACCAGGATGTTTAGTGTGTACTGGGGCGGGTTCGGGGTGAGAATCAGCACCTCCAAGTCTGAGGCCATGGTTCTGAGCTGCAAAGATTGTTCCCTTCACGGGAAAAGCCTCTGCCTCAAGTGAAGTATCTTGGGGTCTTTTTCACGAGTGAGGGAAGAATGGAACGGGATGTTGACAGACGGATCGGTGCAGCTGATGCAGTGATGCAGTTGATGTACCGGTCTGTTGTGGTAAAGAAGGAGCTGAGCTGCAATAGAAACTCCGGATTTACCGGTCACTCTGCGTTCGTGCTCTCACCCGTGGTCATGAGCCAGATACAGGCGGCCCAAACAGGTTTCCTCCGCTGGGTGGAGCTGCTCCTGGCTTTTCCCAGGTCTTTCCTGAAGACCAAAGGGGACTTCTCAGGGACTGTTCAGAGAGGCTCAGTCCCCTGAGCACTTTAAATATTTGATAAAGACTTCTTTTTTTTTGCCTTTTGGTGCTGGTTACTTACACACATTACTTACACATGCCATACACACATGACACAAAAACCTTTTTATTGTTTGGGTGAAGCCATTGTAGTGTCAAAACTGACCCCTCAGTCTTTGGCACTATTGTATGGAATAAGTTATGAACGCAACACCATCTAATGCCATAGAGTCTTTATTGGTCACAACCAACACAATAAACGACCCGAGTAGTCTTCCCCAGCACTACGGGTCTCTGAACAGTAGACATAAGCTTTTATACAGTTTTGATATGACAGTACAGTAATAACTCTTTCCTGTAAAGCTTTGAAGTTCATTATTAACTTTCTGACATCATCCTGTAAGGCCTGGTAGATCTCCTCATAAACTCTCTGGTGTCATTTCTGTACGACCTTGGGCTCCTCCTCAGGCTCTGTATCCTCCGATAACAGACACCTGCGTCTTTATCTGGTCCTTCCTGTGTGTGTCTGACATTAGATTAGATTAGATTAGATTAGATTAGATTCAACTTTATTGTCATTACACAAGTACAGGTACAAGGCAACGAAATGCAGTTTAGGTCTAACCAGAAGTGCAATAGCAGTAAAGTGCAGGATATATACAATGGTTGCGTACGTGCAGGATATGGAGATGTACAGGATTTACAGGTAATATGTACAATGAATATAAATATACAGATGGTTATTACTATAACAGGTGAGTGTGTGCCATAAATATAATTACAGGTGTCTCTTTCTATAAACAGCATTTACAGGTGAATATGTACTCTAAATGTAATGTAATACACTCACACATACACACACACTCACTCACATACACACAAACATACACACACATACACACACTCACTCACATACACACACACATACACACACACACACACACACACACACACACACACACACACACACACACACACACACACACACACACACACACACATGTGATATACAGATGTCTCTAACTATGAACAGAATTTTACAGGTAGGTGTAAACAATTGTATGTTAGCTTAAGGTAAGCAGTAGATTTAAGGTAGTGCAAACAGTGAAATGTAACCAGTTGGTAGCAAAGGTGCAGTAGTGCAAGGGATGGTGGCATGGTGGGGGGTGAGAGAGGAGTCTGTGAGAGGTGTGGGGTCAGCAAGGGTTAGAGTTCAGTAAAGACACAGCTCTGGGGAAGAAACTGTTCCTGACATTGGGTTTTCTCTTTTATATTAATATGTTTAAATGAATAACTAACTGGGTCTACATAGTTAAGACACATAACATATAAAATATTACACCACACCATTTATTGCCAAATGACTGTGTTTACTCTTTTTAAAAATGAGAATGAGAAGAAGTGAAAAATGAGGGATTCTGCTCAAACCAAACCAAGGTCAGGTAGACCAACAAAACTTTCAGCCACAACTGCTAGAAAAAAATGTTCAGGATGCAAAGAAAACCCACAAATAACTTATGAAATACAGGACTCTCTGAAAAATGTGGTGTGGCTGTTTCAAGATGCACAATAAGGAGGCACTTGAGAAAAAAAAGGGCTGCATGGTCAAGTCGCCAGAAGAAGGCAATTACTGCAAAAATGTCACAAAGCATCTAAACACAACACTCCAAACATCACAGAGACAAAACTTCTGGAACAAAGTCATTTGGAGAGATGAGACCAAAATGGAACTTTTCGACCACAACATAAACGTTACATTTGGAGTCAACAAGGCTTTTGATGAAAGGTACACAGTCCTACTGTGAAACATGGAGGTGGATGTTTGGAGATGTATGAGCTACACAGACACAGGAAAAGATGAATGCAGCATGTTTTCAGAAAATACTGGAGGAACATTTGCACTCATCAGAAGCTGCTCATGGGACGTACTTGGACGTTCCAACACGACAACGATCCAA
>CM044550.2:1001017-1038517 GCA_024416835.2 Perccottus glenii | reverse complement strand
ACCCCGGGCCTGGCTTCAGGGTGGGGCCCGGTTGCACCATACCGGGCAACGTAACAGTAATTGATCTTAATTTTTCCCTAAAGGGTTTTGAACCCCTCTTTGTCTGGCCTGTCACCTAGGACCTTTTTGCCTTGGGAGACCCTACCAGGGGCATATAGCCCCCGACTATTCGGGCACTAAAACTCCTCCACCACAATAAGGTGGCGGTTCAAGGAGGAGAGTTTTAGTTTAACAAAGGCTAAAGTAGTGCTACTAACTGTCCTTCTCGGGTTGGAGTTTTTTTTTTTTCACTCAGTCCTGTGTGTTTTAGTCGGACCCCCGTTTGGGAGTGTAATGTACGAGTTTGTGGGGAAGAGCGTCCCCTTCCTGGTCCTGGCCACTCTGGCTCTGATCGATGGAGGTGAGAATATAAACTGGAGTCTGTTTTAAATATAAAGCATTAAAAATCATCAGTTTATTATACATTATCTGTGTGTTTCAGCTCTGCAGCTCTGTATCCTGCAGCCGTACAAGACCTGTCCAGAGGTAACACATACACTTATATATCATGTTTGTGTGTGTGTGTTTTATTCAGGTGTGTGTGTTTCAGAGCATGAAGGGGACTTCATTACTGACGCTGCTCAGAGACCCCTACATCCTCATCAGCACAGGTGAGACACAGACACAGGTGAGACATACACACACACACAGGTGAGACACACACAGGTGAGACACACACACAGGTGAGACACACACAGGTGAGACACACACACAGGTGAGACACAAACACAGGTGGGACACAAACACAGGTGAGACACACACAGGTGAGACACACACAGGTGAGACACAAACACAGGTGAGACATACACACAGGTGGGACACAAACACAGGTGAGACACACACACACACAGGTGAGACACACACAGGTGAGACACACACACAGGTAAGACACACACAGGTGAGACACACACACAGGTGAGACACACACAGGTGAGACAGACACACAGGTGGGACACAAACACAGGTGAGACACACACACAGGTGAGACACACACAGGTGAGACACACACACAGGTAAGACACACACAGGTGAGACACACACACAGGTGAGACACACACAGGTGAGACAGACACACAGGTGGGACACAAACACAGGTGAGACACACACACACACAGAGGTGAGACACACACAGGTGAGACACACACACAGGTAAGACACACACAGGTGAGACACACACACACACACACAGGTGAGACACACACAGGTGAGACAGACACACAGATGAGACACAAACACAAGTGAGACACACACAGGTGAGACACAAACACATACCTGCCAACATGTACGCATTTTTCGTACTCGGCACGCATTTTGACTCATACGTACGCTTGTACGATTTGCTGCTCTCTAGGTACGCATTTTGTTGCTTCTCGCATTTCACCGATTTCATTTTCTATGCAATCTATTTTTACGCTGATTCTGCCGCTGATCCACAGTGTGTAAGTCATAAGGAAGTCAAAGTAAGTGCAGTAAGTGAGTTGCTCCATAACGAGGCATAACAAGATGCAAGATGGCGGGCGTGAGGCTTGCCACAGTACAGTGTTCCTGTCTGTCATTTTAATATCTGCGTTATTTGTTTGTGAAGTGTCATGCCTAATCCAGTACACTCAATCGGAGCTCCTAAACCTCAGATACACTTCCTACAGTGATCTGGGTCCATCTACATCCTTGCTGGAGAAATTACGGGAGATAAACATATCAAACCACTCAACACCATCGCTGACGACCAAAAAAGGCCGTCGCTCAGGAACCTTTGCTAGGTTCAGGAGACGCCCTCACCGGCCACCGCTCCCAACCCTCTTGCTGTCAAACGTAAGATCCCTCCGGCACAAAATGGATGAGCTCAAACTTATGTTACAAACTAACAAAGACTACAGTGACTGCTCTGCCATCTGCCTGACAGAGACCTGGCTGGATCAATCAGTACCGGACCAAGCGGTAACACTTCCAGGTTTCACATTACACCGTGCCGATAGATCTCCCAAACTATCGCACAAGTCTAAAGGCGGTGGTATTTGCATAATGATCAATGAACGCTGGTGTACAAATTCTTCAGAACTCACCCATGTATGCTCACCTCACCTGGAATACCTCACTGTTAAATGCAGACCATCATTTCTCCCACGGGAGTTCACGTCAGTAATCTTGATCTGTGTGTACATTCCACCTGAGGCTCACGCTATCACCACCATAGCCGAGTTAGCCAGCTACGTCTCCTCAGTGGAAAATATACACTCGGACGCAGCAGTCATTGTCCTCGGGGACTTTAACCAGACCAATCTGTCGTCTGAGCTCCCCGGTTACCATCAGCAGGTAGCCTGCCCTAGCAGAGGGACCAACACGCTGGACCACTGCTATACTACTATCAAAGAGGCTTACCGTGCTTTCCCAAGGGCTCCGCTGGGCAGGTCCGACCACGCAATGCTGCTGCTGATTCCACAATACAGACAAAAACTTAAATCCGCCAAGTCACCATCAAAATTCGTCCCGTGCTGGTCCCCAGAGGCCATTGACAAACTTTGTGGTTGTTTCGCGTGCACAGACTGGGAAGTTTTCCATGCTGCAGGCGATCTCCACGACGTCACCGACGTAATTGCTAGATCCAAGATGGCGGCGCGAGTACATCGCGAGGCTCGGGTTCTCTCCAGTTTCTGCAATTTTGCAGTATTACTCTTGCTTATCTCGGGTCTGTTTGTGCAGAACAGTTGTGCCTTTACATCGTACACCCGGAGTGAGCTTTTGGATATTGGTTTGCAATTTTCCGACGGTTTTATGGACAACCTTCGACTCCCTCCTGAAATCACTAGGACGCCGGTGGCAGCTCATTCTTCCCGGCTGGGCGGAAGTGCTCGCAGGCGGCGTCGAGAACGTAAACAGAGACGGGGTAGACGTGGAGGACTTAGAGCTAGGCTAAAGCTAACCCCTCACCGGCTCTCTTTACCCAGTATCTTCCTCGCCAATGTACGATCGCTAGTGAACAAAATGGATGAGATTCGACTCAACATGACACACAGCAAAAGACTTCTGAACTGTAACGTCCTTATCTTCACGGAGACGTGGTTAAATAGTGGAATACCAGACTCTGCTATTGAGCTCACGGGACATCACATGCTCCGCGCGGACAGAACAACAGATGGATCCAGTAAGACAAGGGGAGGCGGATTGTGTATTTATATTAACAAAGCTTGGTGCACAAACTCTGCTGTTGTTGGGAGCCATTGTTCAGCTAACCTAGAGTTTCTCATGGTTAAATGTAGACCGTTCTATCTGCCGCGGGAGTTCACCTCCACCATTATAACTGCAGCTTATATTCCCCCGGATGCTGATGCCAAGCTTGCTATGAAAGAACTTTATGCAGCCATCAGTAAACAACAGACTATTCACCCGGAAGCAGCGTTTATTGTTGCGGGTGATTTTAATCACTCTAACTTAAAGACTGCTACCCAAATTTCATCAGAATGTTTCCTGTCACACCAGAGGGAACAAAACCCTTGACCATGTCTACACAAACATGGCTGGAGCTTACGTGGCGACACCCCTCCCCCACCTGGGACAATCAGATCACATATCTCTGTTCCTCACTCCCAAATATACACCCTCATCAACCGTGTGAAGCCATCAGTGAAGACCATCAAGGTGTGGCCTGCGGGGGTAGATTTCACACTCCAGGAAAAGTTTTTACACACAGACTGGAGTATGTTTGCTTCCCAAGCCACCAGTGGTGCTCACACAGACATTGACTGCTACACCTCCTCTGTATTGGATTATATTAATACCACCATTGACAGTGTTACAACCCAGAAACAGATCACCACATACCCAAATCAGAAGCCATGGATGAATCAGGAAGTGCGACTCCTGTTGAAGACACGCATACTGCCTTCAGATCAGGAGATGCACAAGCCTACAGCACATCCAGAGCAAACCTGAAGAGGGGCATCAAAAGGCCAAGCACTGCTACAAGCTGAAGATAGAGGGACACTTCTCCAACTCTGACCCTCGACGCATGTGGCAGGGCATCCAGGCCATCAGTGACTACAAACCCACCCACTCCACCCCTGCAGCCACCGATGTCAACTTCCTGAATGAGCTAAATGACTTTTATGCTCGCTTTGAAAGAGACAACAGAGAAACTGCAACCAAGCTCAAACCCTCAGTTGACCACCCTCCAATCACACTCTCATCCACTGATGTCTGCAAGGCACTGAGTCGGATCAGCACACACAAGGCTGCTGGACCAGACAACATCCCTGGTCGTGTTCTCAGGGCATGTGAGCAGCTCGCTGGGGTTTTTACAGACATTTTCAACCTGTCTCTTGCCCAAGCAGCTGTACCAACATGCTTCAAATGCACTTCCATTGTGCCAGTGCCAAAACACTCTAGTCCAAGGTGCCCCAACGACTACCGCCCTGTAGCACTCACACCCATCATCATGAAGTGCTTTGAGCGGCTGATCCTGGAACACCTAAAAGACTCCATACCACCCACATTGGACCCGCATCAGTTTGCTTACCGCAGCAATAGGAGCACAGAGGATGCAGTTGCTATGGCACTGCACTCTGTGCTCACCCACCTGGACAATAAGAACTCTTATGCACGTATGCTGTTTGTTGACTTCAGCTCAGCATTCAACACTATCATCCCGACCAAGTTAATAGCCAAACTTGAAGACTTGGGCATCAATACCTCACTCTGCAACTGGATTCTGGACTTCCTGACCAACAGACCCCAGAATGTCCGATCTGGATCCACCTGCTCCACATCCATCACACTTAACACTGGTGTACCACAGGGCTGTGTGCTAAGCCCATTTCTCTACTCCCTCTTCACCTCTGACTGCAAGCCTGTGTTTGGATCCAACGCCATCGTCAAGTTTGCAGACGACACTACAGTGATTGGTCTCATCAGCAACAACGATGAGACTGCCTACAGGGAAGAGATCCAGCACCTGTCCACATGGTGCAACGAAAATAACCTGCTCCTCAACACCACCAAAACGAAGGAGCTCATCGTGGACTTCAGGAAAGAGTCTAGAGGCACACACGACACCATCCACATCAATGGAATGGACGTCGAGCGTGTCTCCAGCTTCAAGTTCCTGGGGACCCACATCTCGGCTGACATGACCTGGACAACCAACACCTCCAGCCTGGTCAAGAAGGCTCACCAGGTCAGAGGAAGAACCAGCTCTCCTCGGCCATCCTGGTGAACTTCTACCGCTGCGCGATAGAAAGCATCCTGACGAACTGTGTCACAGTGTGGTATGGGTGCTGCTCTGTCGCGGAGCGCAAGGCATTGCAGCGGGTGGTGAAAACTGCCCAACGCATCACAGGGACTCCACTTCCTCCCATCGAAAACATCCAGAGGAAACGCTGTCTGCGTCGAGCTCGCAGCATCCTTAAGGACTCCTCTCACCCAGCCCACAGACTGTTCTCCCTCCTCCCCTCCGGCAGGCGTTTCCAGGAGCCTCGGACTAGAACCAACAGACTAAAGAACAGTTTCTTCCCCAGAGCTGTGTCTTTACTGAACTCTAACCCTTGCTGACCACACACCTCTCACAGACTCCTCTCTCACCCCCACCATCCCACTACCCTCATAGACTCTTCTACCCCCCCACCACCATCCCACTCCCCTCACAGACTCTCCTCTCATCCCCCACCATCCCACCATCCCTTGCACTACTGCACCTTTGCTACCAACTGGTTACATTTCACTGTTTGCACTACCTTAAATCTACTGCTTACCTTAAGCTAACATACAATTGTATACACCTACCTGTAAAATTCTGTTCATAGTCAGAGACATCTGTTTATTACATGTGTGTGTGTGTGTGTGTGTGTGTGTGTGTGTGTGTGTGTGTGTGTGTGTGTGTGTGCGTGCGTGTGTGTGTGTGTGTGTGTGTGTATGTGAGTGTATGTATGTGTGTGTGTGTGTGTATATGTGTGTGTGTGTGTGCTTGTGTGTGTGTGTGTGTGTGTGTGTGTGTGTGTGCGTGTATGTGTGTGTGTGTGTGTGTGTGTGTGTGTGTGTGTGTGTGTGTGTGTGTGTGTGTGTGTGTGTGTGTGTGTGTGTGTGTGTGTGTGTGTGTGTGTATGTGAGTGTATGTATGTGTGTGTGTGTGTATATGTGTGTGTGTGTGTGCTTGTGTGTGTGTGTGTGTGTGTGTGTGTGTGTGCGTGTATGCGAGTGTGTGTGAGTGTATGTATGTGTACGTGTGCATGTGAGTGAGTGTGTGTATGTGAGTGTGTGCATGTGTGTATGTGAGTGTGTGCATGTGTGTATGTGAGTGTGTGCATGTGTGTATGTGAGTGTCTGTGTGTACAGCTCTCCCGGTTTAATTCCCCTGCGTGTATGTGTGTATGGTTGTGTGTGTATGTGTGAGTATGTGTGTATGTGTGTATGTGTGTATGGTTGTGTGTGTATGTGTGTGTGTATGTGAGTGAGTGTGTGTATGTGTGTGTGCGGCGCGACGCGTGTGTATTACATTACATTTAGAGTACATATTCACCTGTAAATGCTGTTTGTAGAAAAGAGACACCTGTAATTATATTTATGGCACACACTCACCTTTTATAGTAATAACCATCTGTATATTTATATTCATTGTACATATTACCTGTAAATCCTGTACATCTCCATATCCTGCACGTACGCAACCATTGTATATATCCTGCACTTTACTGCTATTGCACTTCTGGTTAGACCTAAACTGCATTTCGTTGCCTTGTACCTGTACTTGTGTAATGACAATAAAGTTGAATCTAATCTAATCTAATCTAATCTAATCTAATAATGCCATATGTAAATTCCAAATACAAACTGAGATCTGCAATAAGAAGAGCCAAATCCAATTATGCTACTAAACTAGAAGAACAAATCACCACTAATGTTACACGTTTTATCTGGAAAAAACTTCAAAACATTATTCAAAAATTATAAAAAGAAACCCACCCCCATACCTGACGGCGATGATCAGCTCTCTGATACACTCAACTTCTTTTATGGGAGGTTTGAGCAGGTACCGGCTACACCACCATCTCCTCCCGACCCCCTCCCCTCCCCCCCTTTTACCATTCACAAGGAGGAGGTGAGGAGCATCTTCAGCGGACTTAAGAGGAATAAAGCCCCCGGTCCAGACAACATCAGCCCCACTGTTCTCCACCACTGAGCTGCAGAACTGGCTGGGGTCTTCGCTGACATTTTCAATACCTCCCTCTGTCAAAACTTAGTACCTAAGTGCTTTAAAGAATCCATTATCATTCCGGTTCATAAGACCAAGACCATCTCCTGCCTCAATGATTACAGACCTATTGCCTTGACATCAGCAGTCATAAAATCATTTGAGCGCATCATACTCAATCACCTAAAAACTGTCTCCACCCCCCTCATGGACCCATTCCAATTTGCATACAGAGCCAACAGGTCAGTTGAGGACAACGTCAACTTAGCAATTCACCAAATACTGAACCACCTTGAGTCCGCAAATACATATGCCCGCATCCTATTTATGGATTTCAGTTCTGCATTCAATACAATAAACCTGGCTAAACTTTTTAATATATTACTGGACATAAATATCGACCCATGCATCTGTCACTGGATTCACAGTTTTCTCTGGAACAGGCAACAGAGGGTAAGGATTAACAATTATACATCCTCCCCCCTGTTCCACAGTACAGGCGCACCTCAAGGTTGTGTTCTCTCACCATGGCTATTCTCTCTCTACACAAACCAGCTTACATTACACCATAGTTCTGTTGGCCTATACAAATATGCGGACGACACAACCATCATAGGATTCATCATCAACAACCAAGAAACTGAATACCGTGCACAGATCAACCAAGCAGTGACCTGGTGTACAGACCATGATCTCCTACTCAATACATCCAAAACAAAAGAACTCATCGTCGACCTAAGACGTCAGCCATCCCCCAAAACTCCAGTGCTCATTGAAGGTGAACCCATCTCCATCATTGATACACACAAATTCCTTGGGACCCATATCAGCAATAACCTCAAATGGAAAATCAACTCAGATCATATCTACAAAAAAGCCCAGCAAAGACTTTTCCATCTCTGACAGCTCAAGAAGTTCAGAGTAAGGTCTCATCTCCTGCTTCGCTTTTATACGGCCATCGTTGAAAGCATCCTCACCACATCCATCACAGTTTGGTTTGGCAGTCTTGACACACTTCCCCGGAAGAAACTACAGCGCATCATCAACAGAGCATCTAAAGTTATTGGTTCACCCCTACCATCCCTTGAATCACTTTACCACAAACGGACACTACGCAGAGCCCACAAAATCATTTCTGATATCACCCACCCTGCACACTACGCCTTCCAGCTACTGCCCTCTGGGAGGCGTTACAGGACAATCGCCTCCAAAACAACTCGCTTCAAAAACAGTTTCATCCCAAAAGCAATAAACATTTTGAACTCTGAACGTTGAGGACTGTGATTTAGGCATGATGTATATGTATATGTATATTTAGGCATGAATGTATATGTACGTTATTTTATTTTATATGTTTATTGTTTGTTTAATGTAATGCTGGAACCTGTACCAAAGAGCTGTACTGATAACAAATTCCACCAGCTTGGCTGTGTGGTCATTAAATTAAAATCAAATCAATCAAAAGCGTTTGGCCAATCAGAGCGCTGCATTTAACCCGCCGACCACCTGCTCCTCCTATCCACAAGCTTCGCGCTCAATTAAATTCAGCCAAGGTGCCTCTCAAGCAAGCCAGAGCAAGATAACGTAGGCTACCTAGGCTTTCATGCCATGACTGAACCGCCTCAAAAAAAGGTTAGAAAAACGATTTTTAGACCGCTATCGTGAGAGATGGCCTTGCCTACAGATGTCCAGGCTACCTCATCATGCGTTCTGCACCGTCTGCAAGACGGACGTCGACATTAGTCACCAAGGGGCAACAGGTAACGAACTCAGTTACACACAAACTCTCCACATTCCCAGAAACATAATTATATTAAAAATAAAAGGATGATGAGAAATAAACGTTCATAGTGTCAATAGGCTAGCTTATCAAACCGGGCATCCTTCCAATTAGTGGGGGATACTAGTAATTGAATTTATGAACATTAAAAATGACATTGACATCCTAACAAGCAGTCTAGCTGTGACGACCTCAGTTCAGTTCACGCGTTCATAATTATTATACAATCTATGGTTCATGTAGGCTACGCTAACATGTAAGGGTAGCGCTGCCAATAACGCACCTAAAAGCTGTCACAAATAACCGTCTCATAGGTTTTTCACAGGTGTTTGTGCAACGGTGGGCTCTCAGGTCCTTGCGCGGGGTGGGGGGGGGGGTAGTAGTACTCATAAAATTTCTTCAAGGTTGGCAGGTATGCAAACACAGGTGAAACACAAACACAAGTGAGACACACACAGGTGGGACACAAACACAGGTGAAACACACACACACACAGGTGAGACACACACAGAGGAGACACACACACACAGGTGAGACAGACACACGGATGAGACACACACACACAGGTGAGACGGACACACACAGGTGAGACAGACACTCAGATGAGACACACACACACACAGGTGAGACAGACACATGGATGAGACACACACACACAGGTGAGACGGACACACGGATGAGACACACACACACACAGGTGAGACAGACACACGGATGAGACACACACACAGGTAAGGCACAAACACAGGTGAGACAGACACACACACACACACACAGGTGAGACAGACACACACACACACACACACACACACACACACACACACACACACACACAGGTGAGACAGACACACACACAAACACACAGGTGAGACAGACACACACACACACACACACACACACACGGATGAGACACACACACAGGTAAGACACAAGCACAGGTGAGACAGACACACACACACACACACACACAGGTGAGACAGACACATGGATGAGACACACACACAGGTAAGACACAAGCACAGGTGAGACAGACACACAGATGAGACACAAACACAGGTGAGACACAAACACAGGTGAGACACACACAGGTGAGACACACACAGGTGAAACACAAACACAGGTGAGACACAAACACAGATGAGACACACACACAGGTGAGACACACACAGGTGAGACACACACAGGTGAAACACACACACAGGTGAGACACACACAGGTGAAACACAAACACAGGTGAGACACAAACACAGGTGAGACACAAACACAGGTGAGACACACACAGGTGAGACACACACACAGGTGAGACAGACACACAGATGAGACAGACACACAGATAAGACACACACACACAAACACACACACACACACAGGTGAGACAGACACAGGTAAGACACACACACAGGTGAGACAGACAAAACAGATGAGACACACACACACACACAGGTGAGACACACACACACAGGTGAGACACACACACAGGTGAGACACACACACACAGGTAAGACACAAACACAGGTGAGACAGACACACACAGGTGAGACAGACACACAGATGAGACACACACACACAGGTGAGACACACACACACAGGTGAGACAGACACACAGATGAGACACACACACACACACAGGTGAGACACACAGGTGAGACACACACACAGGTGAGACAGACACAAGGATGAGACACACGCAAACACACACACACAGGTGAGACAGACACAAGGATGAGACACACGCAAACACACACACACAGGTGAGACAGACACACGGATGAGACACACACAAACACAGGTGAGACAGACACACACACACAGATGAGACACACACACAGGTGAGACACAAACACAGGTGAGACACAAACACAGGTGAGACACAAACACAGGTGAGACACACACACAGGTGAGACAGACACACAGATGAGACACACACACAGGTGAGACAGACACAAACACAGGTGAGACACACACACAGGTGAGACACACACACAGATGAGACACACACACACAGGTGAGACAGACACACAGATGAGACACACACACAGGTGAGACAGACACAAACACAGATGAGACACACACACAGGTGAAACACACACACAGATGAGACACACACACAGGTGAGACAGACACACAGATGAGACACACACACAGGTGAGACAGACACAAACACAGGTGAGACACACACACAGGTGAGACACACACAGGTGATACAGACACACAGATGACACACACACACACACACACACACACAGGTGAGACACACACACAGGTGAGACACACCTGAGTTATTACCTATGTGGTCTGTCCAGGTGCTCTGTGCGTCACAAACCTGGCCGTGGCTATCCTGGAGCCCACGCTGCCCATCTGGATGATCCAGTCCTGGTGCTCCCCCCAGTGGCAGCTCGGTACAGACCCTTTTCTTTGTTCTTTATTTTATAAAATTTCTCCACATTTTATCAGAGCGTGTGCTGTTTCAGGAGCGGTGTTTCTACCCTGCAGCGTCGCCTACCTCATCGGAACCAACCTGTTCGGGATCCTCGCCAACAAAATGGGACGGTCAGTGGAGTTCAGTCTGTTATGTCACATAGGACCTGAGCTGCACCAGGATCAGAATTGGACTTTCACGGTCCAAAAGTAATGTTGTGTTTTTGTCAGGTGGCTGTGCTCCATGTTGGGGATGATGTTTGCAGGAGTCAGTCTGCTCTGTGTAAGTCTCGCTGTTTTTATCTCTGACGTGATTGGTTTGTTTGAATCACCCTCCTGTGACATCATTCTGCTGCAGGTGCCACTGACCGACAGCATCTACTCTCTGATCGGACCCAACATTGGACTGGGCTTTGCTATAGGTCAGTCTAAACCAGGTCTAAACCAGGTCTGAACCAGGTCTGAACCAGGTCTAAACCAGGTCTAAACCAGGTCTAACCTAGGTCTTACCCCGTTCTAACTCTGGTCTAACTCTGGTCTAACCTTGGTCTAACCCTGGTCTAACCCTGGTCTAACTCTGGTCTAACCTTGGTCTAACCCCGGTCTAACCCCGGTCTAACTCTGGTCTAACTCTGGTCTAACTCTGGTCTAACTCTGGTCTAACTCTTGTCTAACTCTTGTCTAACTCTTGTCTAACTCTTGTCTAACTCTGGTCTAACTCTGGTCTAACTCTGGTTTAACTCTGGTCTAACTCTTGTCTAACTCTGGTCTAACTCTGGTCTAACCTTGGTCTAACCCTGGTCTAACTCTGGTCTAACCCTAGTCTAACTCTGACCTAACCCTGGTCTAACTCTGGTCTAACTCTGGTCTAACTCTGATCTAACTCTGGTCTAACTCTTGTCTAACTCTGGTCTAACTCTGGTCTAACTCTGGTATAACTCTGGTCTAATCCTGGTCTAAATCTGGTCTAACTCTGGTCTAACCCTGGTCTAACTCTGGTCTAACCTTGGTCTAACCCTGGTCTAACTCTGGTATAACTCTGGTCTAATCCTGGTCTAACTCTGGTCTAACTCTGGTCTAACTCTGGTCTAACCTTGGTCTAACTCTGGTCTAACTCTGGTCTCACTCTGGTCTAACTCTGGTCTAACTCTGGTCTAACTCTGGTCTAACCCCGGTCTAACCCCGGTCTAACTCTGGTCTAACTCTGGTCTAACTCTGGTCTCACTCTGGTCTGACTCTGGTCTAACTCTGACCTAACTCTGGTCTAACTCTTGTCTAACTCTGGTCTAACTCTGGTCTCACTCTGGTCTGACTCTGGTCTAACTCTGACCTAACCCCGGTCTAACCCCGGTCTAACTCTGGTCTAACTCTGGTCTAACTCTGGTCTCACTCTGGTCTGACTCTGGTCTAACTCTGACCTAACCCCGGTCTAACTCTGGTCTAACTCTGGTCTAACTCTGGTCTCACTCTGGTCTGACTCTGGTCTAACTCTGACCTAACCCTGGTCTAACTCTGGTCTAACTCTTGTCTAACTCTTGTCTAACTCTGGTCTAACTCTGGACTAACTCTGGTCTAACTCTGGTCTAACCCGGTCTAACCCCGGTCTAACTCTGGTCTAACTCTTGTCTAACTCTTGTCTAACTCTGGTCTAACTCTGGTCTAACTCTGGTCTAACTCTGGTCTAACTCTTGTCTAACTCTGGTCTAACTCTGGTCTAACCCCGGTCTAACCCTGGTCTAACTCTGGTCTAACTCTTGTCTAACTCTGGTCTAACTCTGGTCTAACTCTTGTCTAACTCTTGTCTAACTCTGGTCTAACTCTGGACTAACTCTGGTCTAACTCTGGTCTAACCCGGTCTAACCCTGGTCTAACTCTGGTCTAACCCTGGTCTAACTCTGGTCTAACTCTGGTCTAACTCTGGTCTAACTCTGGTCTAACCTTGGTCTAACTCTGGTCTAACTCTTGTCTTACTCTTGTCTAACCCTGGTCTAACTCTGGTCTAACCCCGGTCTAACCCTGGTCTAACTCTGGTCTAACCCTGGTCTAACCCTGGTCTAACTCTGGTCTAACTCTGGTCTATCTCTGGTCTAACTCTTGTCTTACTCTTGTCTAACCCTGGTCTAACTCTGGTCTAACCCCGGTCTAACCCTGGTCTAACTCTGGTCTAACTCTGGTCTAACTCTTGTCTTACTCTGGTCTAACCCTGGTCTAACTCTGGTCTAACCCTGGTCTAACTCTGGTCTAACTCTGGTCTAACTCTTGTCTAACTCTTGTCTAACTCTTGTCTAACTCTGGTCTAACTCTGGTCTAACCCCGGTCTAACCCTGGTCTAACTCTGGTCTAACTCTGGTCTAACCCCGGTCTAACCCTGGTCTAACTCTGGTCTAACCCTGGTCTAACTCTGGTCTAACTCTGGTCTAACTCTTGTCTAACTCTTGTCTAACTCTTGTCTAACTCTGGTCTAACTCTTGTCTAATTCTTGTCTAACTCTTGTCTAACTCTGGTCTAACTCTTGTCTAACTCTTGTCTAACTCTTGTCTAACTCAGGTCTAACTCTGGTCTAACCCCGGTCTAACCCTGGTCTAACCCTGGTCTAACCTTGGTCTAACTCTGGTCTAACTCTGGTCTAACTCTGGTCTAACTCTGGTCTAACTCTGGTCTAACTCTTGTCTAACTCTTGTCTAACTCTTGTCTAACTCTGGTCTAACTCTGGTCTAACTCTGGTCTAACCCTGGTCTAACTCTGGTCTAACTCTGGTCTAACTCTGGTCTAACGCTGGTCTAACTCTGGTCTAACTCTGGTCTAACTCTTGTCTAACTCTGGTCTAACTCTTGTCTAACTCTGGTCTAACTCTGGTCTATCTCTTGTCTAACTCTTGTCTTACTCTTGTCTAACCCTGGTCTAACTCTGGTCTAACCCCGGTCTAACCCTGGTCTAACCCTGGTCTAACCCTGGTCTAACTCTGGTCTAACTCTGGTCTAACTCTGGTCTAACTCTGGTCTTACCCTGGTCTAACTCTGGTCTAACTCTTGTCTAACTCTTGTCTAACTCTGGTCTAACCCAGGTCTAACCCTGGTCTAACCCTGGTCTAACTCTGGTCTAACTCTGGTCTAACTCTGGTCTAACTCTGGTCTTACCCTGGTCTAACTCTGGTCTAACTCTTGTCTAACTCTTGTCTAACTCTGGTCTAACCCTGGTCTAACCCTGGTCTAACTCTGGTCTAACTCTTGTCTAACTCTGGTCTAACTCTGGTCTAACTCTTGTCTAACTCTGGTCTAACTCTTGTCTAACTCTGGTCTAACTCTGGTCTATCTCTTGTCTAACTCTTGTCTTACTCTTGTCTAACCCTGGTCTAACTCTGGTCTAACCCTGGTCTAACCCTGGTCTAACCCTGGTCTAACCCTGGTCTAACTCTGGTCTAACTCTGGTCTAACTCTGGTCTAACTCTGGTCTTACCCTGGTCTAACTCTGGTCTAACTCTGGTCTAACTCTGGTCTAACTCTGGTCTAACCCTGGTCTAACTCTGGTCTAACCCCGGTCTAACCCTGGTCTAACTCTGGTCTAACCCTGGTCTAACCCTGGTCTAACTCTGGTCTAACCCTGGTCTAACTCTGGTCTTACTCTTGTCTAACCCTGGTCTAACCCTGGTCTAACTCTGGTCTAACTCAGGTCTAACTCTGGTCTAACCCTGGTCTAACTCTGGTCTAACCCCGGTCTAACCCTGGTCTAACTCTGGTCTAACTCTGGTCTAACCCTGGTCTAACTCTGGTCTTACTCTTGTCTAACCCTGGTCTAACTCTGGTCTAACCCTGGTCTAACTCTTGTCTAACTCTTGTCTAACTCTTGTCTAACTCTGGTCTAACCCAGGTCTAACCCGGTCTAACCCGGTCTAACCCGGTCTCTGTTCCAGGGATGGTGGAGTCCTCGATCATGCCGATCATGGCTCACCTGGTGGACATCCGTCACACCTCAGTTTACGGCAGTATCTTTGCCATCGCAGACGTGGCTCTGAGTCTGGGCTTTGCCGTCGGTGAGACTCTGAGACAAACACTGCAGTTTCATCGGGACAACCACACTTTACAAAAGACAGAGACAGATGCTGCTCTGGGCCTCGGGACGTGTTCTTTCGCAAATAAAGCTCTGAATTCTAGAGTGAACAGTGCCTGTCTCCAAGTGTTAACCCTGCAATTGAATCTTCCAGTTTGTATGTAGTTCATTTATTGGATTAACCCTGACCTGTGTGTGTCCCAGGTCCATCCACAGGGGGCGCTCTGGTGCAGGTCATGGGCTTTCCCTACCTGATGGTGTTAATCGGAGTCGTGGACATCCTGTACGCGCCGCTGTGTTTCCTGTTGCGCCGTCCGCCGCTCAGAGAGGAAAAGATGGTGAGTCCTGGTGGATGACAGCGGTACTGCAGCTACAAATAAACACTGTTTAATCTCTAATGATCTGGAAAAAAGAAGACCTAAAGATGTCAGTGAGGCTTTATTCAGAAGATGTTCATCGTGGGATGGTGAGCTTGTCTCAGTCTGACATAAAAACTCTTCTCTATTTCTGTTTCTGGTGCTTCTCAGTAAGACTCAGTCTCTTCTGTTAAAGTCCTTGACAAAAAGAGCTGGTCTTGGATCATAAACCATTAGGAGAAACAGTTTAAAGAGGAGCTGAGTCTGATGTGAGTCCTGTCTGTGTCTGAACCTGCAGAGTTTAACCACAGACTCAGGCTCTTTATCCTCTTTGAGTCAGAGGCTCCGAACATGTCGTCTGCAGCAGAAGTTAATGAGGATTAGACACATCCTCCACAGTCAGAGTCAAAGGGAAACCGGACCAGACCAGGATTAAAACAGGACCTCGACTGGGACATGGACTGGACCAGCTCTAGATCCTCTCCAGGGGTCGAAGGGTTGATGGAAGGCCTTTTGTCTGTGGCCCCTGTGGGGCCCTCTGCTGAGTACTGCCCCCTCATCTGTTCAGAGCCTCCTGGAGCTGTTCATGTCCCACTGAGAGGCTCCAGACCCAGGACAGACTACACCTCAGTTTTTGCCTGAAGGAGCCGGAGGAAGTGTCTGGGGAGGGGGGGGTCTGGCCTAGAGAGACAAGGATAATACATGGTTCATAAATGAGACAAAGGACAATAATGACTTTATAACGGAGCAAAACAAGGCTAATGCAAATAAATAAGATAAGATAGGACTTTATTGATCCACACTTGTACAGCAGCTCTTAGACAGGTCCAGTGCAAAAAGTCAAAGAAAGATGTGCATGCAATAGAATAAATATATATTCAATCTAAACAGCAAAACATGTTTTAAATAGAATAAAAAATGAAGGTTAAATTAAACAAAAACAAAAGCTATCTATATACATATTTAAAAAGTAAAAATTGACATTGCACAGTATCTTGGATTATTGTTGCATGTGTGAATTCTCGCTGCAGTAGGCAGGTGCTCCTTCCTTCATTAAATAACAGTGAGATATACATTTACTCTTTTATTTCTGTAGCTTTCAGATAAAAACAGCAATTTTAAGAGTTTTCCTTTTCTTGTTGTAGGCCATCCTCGACCAGGAGAGTGGGGGTCAGCGCAGATACAACACGGACAAACAGAGCCGAGAGTTTCCTCTGAGCGACCACAGCGAGGACGAGACCCAGCAGTGAGGCTCAGAACAGCTGCAGTTCCTCTACTGTCCACCAGAGGGAGCACAGACCCACAGACAGGACTCTTTATGACCTGACAGATTTTAATATAGAATGTCTATTTGATCCTAAACTGTGCATCAGATTATTGTTATTGTAGATTATTGACATAGAAAAATAAATGTATGTCATGAATGATGTGCCCCTGTTTTAGTGTTGTTTCTGTAAATGTAAATGTTTCTGGATTAAAAGTTACAGTATGGATTGTTTTGTGGGGCTTTTACAAAATGCTATAAACAAATGAATAAAACTGGTTCAGCTGGGGTATTCCTACTGTTTTGGAATTACTTTTGATAATATTTTAGAACAGGGGTTCCTGTAAAACACTGGCCAAGAATGTTCATGGGGGGGCTTCGTGGAGGAAACCACTGCTGTCTAAAAAAAAAAAACATTATTTAATGTTCTCAAAAAGGCACTTGGACAGTCCACAGAACTTCTGGCAAAATATGACTGACGTGGACTGATGAAACGAAGGTTGAACTGTTGGAGGAACACACAACATCATGTTTGGAGGAAAAATGGAACAGCTCACCTCATCCCCACCGTGAAGCAGGTGGAGGGAGCATCATGGTCTGGGGCTGTTTAACCTCAGGACCTGGACAACTTGCAATCATTAATGGAAAAATTAATTCAAAAGATTATCAGGATGTTTTGCAGGAAAAGCTGAGGCCGTCTGTCAGACAGTTGAAACTAAAAAGAGGATGGATGCTGCAACAGGACAATGAGCCAAAACACAGAAGTAATCAACTTCAGAATTGTTTCAGAAGAACAAACGTTCTGGAGTGGCCAAGTCAAAGTCCTGCCTTGAACCCCATTGAGATGCTGTGGCATGACCTCAAGACATCCCATGAATCTGACTGAACTGCAGCAGTTTTGTAAAGAGCAATGGTCCAAGACTGATCCTGATCGATGTGCCAGGCTAATCTGCAACTACAGGAAACGTCTGGTTGTGAATGCGATGGGTCAGTTACTTATTCCACCCCCTTCTGTCATTGTTTGCATGTTATCCTGATTAAAAATAGTTAAAGCAGACACTGTTTTTTTTCATTTGTGTCATTTTGACAAAGATCAGATCACATTTGATGGTGATTTTAGGCAGAAATGTGAGAAATTCCAAAGGCGTCAGATACTTTTTTATGCCACTGTATCTTATGTAGATAAGATCTAGTTGGTTACCAGACTTGTGGGTTGCCGATGTGGAAACCTGCTTGAGGTCAAATGATGCAGTCAGGTTAATGAAGTTAGCAGCCTGTGGCTTTTCAAGGTGGATGTTGAAGTCTCCTAATACCACCAGAGGAGTACCATCGTCAGGGAAGGATGAAAGAAGCGCATCCAACTCCTCCAAGAAATGTCCAAGCGGACCTGAAATTAAAATATGAACTTATTTCTCGTGATGAGCTTCCTAATCTTGAATCTTTGGTTTCCCTAGCTAATCTTTATCCTCTAGTTAAAAGGAACACTAGATTTCAGATTGCTGCCACTGTTATTGACTCTGGTGCTGAGAGAACTTTTGGACCAACTAGAGGCTGAGCAGGTTTTGGAACTCCTGCCAAAGACGTTGACTACCTTAGACATTGATGGGAGACTATTGGCTAGGGTAACACATGTCACTGAAGCCATTTTTATTGTTTTGTCTGTTAATTATCATTAAAAACACAATCTTCTGTCTTTGCTCGCACTACACCTGTAATTCTGGGCCAGCCATGTTGGACGTTAAACACAACTCTGTCATTGGTTGGTCTGGAGGTAAGATTTCTGAGTGGAGTACCTTTTGTCACCAGCAGGGAAAGCTTGGTCCCAGAACTCCCTCCATCCCAGTGTAATACTAACTGTTGTCAACCATTTTTCTAAAGCTACTCACTGCAAAAGGAGACGTCTGACCGTATAACCCACCATGATTTTAGGCTATTCCTGTGGACATTGTTTCTGACAGGGCCATCACCTTCTGTGAAACCCTTGGAGCAGGAACTTTGTTGTGTAACCTCATCCAACCCCTCTTCCTGGAGTTCCTTGTTGCACTCGCTTGAACACGCTCATAACTCTCTGTTCTGTGTCCCTCTGTGTCCCTCTGTGTCCCTCTGTGTCCCTCTGTGTCCCTCTGTGTCCCATGTAAACAGACTTGTCCCAGATTGGGTTTGTTGTAGCCTGGCCAGCCGAAACTAACTCTTTTCCTGTTCTATACAAAAAGTTAGTCTGGTGCCCTGTTGCTTGCATTCCATTTCAAGGGTGGGGTTTATGGGCGTAATATTAACCAATCAGAGAAACGCTGGACGTAATGCGAAAAATGTTAAACCACAAAGCTGTTTGTGGACAAAGAAGCCACTTTAGTGTTGTTCGTTAACACGGCCAGCAGCAGAGCGGACACCAGAGCAGTTTCATCGTTTCGTTACTTTACGAGCTGAGTTACTTGTGTCTGACATGTTCAGTAAACCACGCCCTGCAGCAGACGAACAGCTTGTGATTGGTCCGTCCACAACATCACAGAGGAAGGGACCGGAGTGTTTTCTGTTTACCATCGGTTTGTTCTGATCTGGTTGCACTGAGCGGAGGAAGAATGTGACGTGCATAGTTTCTAACTTATAATCATCACAAAATCAATAATGTCATCAAAAGATTTGACTCTGTCGCCTGAGAATGTTTGGAGTTGGTTCTGTTCGGATCAGACTCATTAATAATGCCATGAAAATCCTCGTCAGAAAAGGCTTCGCAGTCGATCTTTGAAAGAACGTTGTCAAGGGCATAGACACTTATTAAAGATCCCTCTCACATTCTGCGTTGAATGTGAAATGCAACCTCAAGGAGGCGCTACAGAGCCACACAACACAAAGCAATACACTTTCGACACTCACAGAGACTTGCTGATTCAGGAAATGCTGGTTACTACAACGATTGGTGAATTATTTATTTATGTGGAATTATTTTTATGAAGTGTAATACAGCTCAACAATCTCAGGTGAAATAAAACGGGTTTAAGTGTAAAATCTCTGTCTGAGGGAAGATCCTTCATGTCATGGCTTTAATCTTCTTGTTTCTGATTTTAATGAAGTCTTCTGTAAAAAAAAAAAGCTTCTTCAAACAGAAAAAACCCGGCTCTGATCCCACTTCAGTCACGTGCACACGCCTCAGAGACGTGCACAGACAGGCCTCAGACCACAGCCTCTTCAGGAAGTGTTCAGTTCAAATAAAGCTCACCTTAAAGACTCTTCTCCAGGTTTTAATCACATTAGTCCTTTTTATCTCGATCCATTAAATCCTGGATTATTTCAAGGATGAGAAACTTATAAAGACTTTCATTTCATTTATGGATCACAACAGGATTATATCGTCAGGATGCTCCTGAAAATATTTATTAAACAGACACAGACTGAATGAAGACGTTGTGGGTTTGAGGAAGAAGATTGTTCTAAAAAAAAGGACAAGGTTGTGAAAGTCAGGAACAAAATTTATAAAAGAATAATGAACAAATAAACAAAAGAAATCCACAAATAAATGAATCAATATGAACAAGTGAGGGCGCTATTTTATTTTTAAAAAGGAGGCTTTTTTTCAGTTTCCAAATCTTCCTGTTTTGTTTTAATATTATTTTGATATTTATTTGGTATTTTATTCTTTATTTTGAATGTCCTTTGGTTTGATGTTTATTGTTTTCTTCACAGATAGTTCTGACCCAGTGTCTGTTAAAGGTTTGGAGAACTCTAATCCGCAGGAGAAACAGAGGAACTGTGGAGGTAGGAACCTTTGTGCGGAGTCTGTCTCGAGTCGGACCGGAACTGGACGCACTGTTTACGGCAAGGCTCGTGCCTCTTCAGCTTTGGGTTTATTTTAGTTTGAGCTCGTTATTCTAGTGTTGATCAGAGACGGACTTAAAGCAGATGTTTGAGTGAAAAGTGAAAAAGTGAAAATAAACATCTTGTGAAGGTGACGTCATCTAACGGTCTATTTGTGTTTGTGGAAACTAAGAAGCTTCTATTTCAGGAACAAACCATGAACATCCGTTATAAATGGAAAGGTTATGTCTGAAAAAAGGCTATTAAAATAAACGATATAAGTATGTTTGATGCTGAGACTAGAGCTCGGACACATTTACATCTTCTGTTTTTTATCAGAACTCTTGAAATATTCAGTTGCAGCGTCTCTCAAAGTCCTTTTTGTCATTTTTTAAAATGTCATGTTAAAGTTTATGACAGAGTCTGTTTTAAAGAACTGCACTTATTTATCTGAAACATCTCTTTTACTGAAACATTTACTTATAACCCATTCATTTGGAAACTTCATTTATATTTTTCCTCAGGGTTATTACTCTTCAGGATGGACCTGTCCTCTCTTCTCTCCGACCTCCACCTGCCTCTGTCTCCTCCAATCACAGAGCTACTCTCCTCTCTGAGCCGTCTGATTGGCTCCTGCCCCGACTCCTCCTTCTTTCCTGTCGTCTCAAAACTCCAGCGTCTTTTCCAAACCTCAGACCCTGAGTGGCTACTGTTGTCCAATCAAAGCTCGGCATGGGGCTCGGGGGCGGGACTGGAGCAGGCGTACCTCTCTGTATGTCGTGCTCTGATTGGCCGGGCAGCTCTGCCACTCGGTGAGGACAGCGCCAGGTCCCCGTCGGACTCGGAGTATCTCGCAATTGGAGCCAAAGCCGAAGCCGTGAGCCGGGGCCTTGCTGCGCTGTTAAGGATTCTGGGTAAAAACAGAGAAGAGGGTGGGGCCTCTGAGAGGGTCCTGCTCACAGTGGCTCCTGACGTCTGTGTGTTCGCCGTGACGCACTTCCAGGTGTGACTCTCAGGATATTTTAGACCGTGTGATGAGTTCAGAGAATCTGTCTGATCTGTGACTCCCCTCAGGTCCAGGCCTGGAGCAGCCCCTCGTCCAGATCTGCTGCTCAGGAAGTGATGCAGGCTCTGCTGGGGGCGGGGACATGGACGGACTCCGCCCACTTGCTACTGGGGACTATGAAACCGGAGGTGGAGGAGCAGAGGGGCGGGGCTAAGGGCATTCTGGGAGGTGTCCTGGATGTTCTACAACCACAACTGACCAAGTGAGATCCAGGTCAAAACCAAGTGTAAACCAGGCTTTAACCAGGACTAAAGCGGTTTTCTTCTGTGTTTTCAGAGACTCCATGTTTGGATGTGAGGCGGTGAAGCTGGTTTTCTCCTGGACGCTGTTACAGGTAAGTTTTAAACTCAGTATAATATGTGACTCAGGTGCAGGGCAGGTGTCTGAACAATGGCTTCTGCAGGTCTCTGTTGTATTTATGAGTCTTATTAAAGTGGATCTGACACTGCGTCATCTTTAAATCTAAACGGTGGAACAGCAGAGAGGGCTTCAGGTGTGTTCAGGTCACATGACTCAGGTGCGTTTAGGTCACATAACTCAGGTGTGTTCATAAGTCAGGTGTGTTCTTGACTCAGGTGTGTTCATAACTCAGGTGTTTTCAGGTGACATGACTCAGGTGTGTTCAGGTCACATGACTCAGGTGCGTTTAGGTCACATAACTCAGGTGTGTTCATAACTCAGGTGTGTTCATGACTCAGGTGTGTTCATAACTCAGGTGTGTTCATAACTCAGGTGTGTTCATAACTCAGGTGTGTTCAGGTCACATGACTCAGGTGCGTTTAGGTCACATAACTCAGGTGTGTTCATGACTCAGGTGTATTCAGGTCACATGACTCAGGTGTGTTCATAACTCAGGTGTGTTCATGACTCAGGTGTGTTCATGACTCAGGTGTGTTCATGACTCAGATGTATTCAGGTCACATGACTCAGGTGTGTTCATAACTCAGGTGTGTTCATGACTCAGGTGTGTTCAGGTGACATGACTCAGGTGTGTTCATGACTCAGGTGTGTTCAGGTCACATGACTCAAGTGTGTTCATAACTCAGGTGTGTTCATGACTCAGGTGTGTTCATGTCACATGACTCAAGTGTGTTCATAACTCAGGTGTGTTCATGACTCAGGTGTGTTCAGGTCACATGACTCAGGTGTGTTCATGACTCAAGTGTGTTCATGACTCAGGTGTGTTCATGACTCAGGTGTATTCAGGTCACATGACTCAAGTGTGTTCATGACTCAGGTGTATTCAGGTCACATGACTCAAGTGTGTTCATGACTCAGGTGTGTTCATGACTCAGGTGTGTTCATGTCACATGACTCAGGTGTGTTCATGACTCAGGTGTGTTCATGACTCAGGTGTATTCAGGTCACATGACTCAAGTGTGTTCATGACTCAGGTGTGTTCATGACTCAAGTGTGTTCATGACTCAGGTGTGTTCATGACTCAAGTGTGTTCATGACTCAGGTGTGTTCATGACTCAGGTGTGTTCATGACTCAGGTGTGTTCATGACTCAGGTGTGTTCATGACTCAGGTGTGTTCAGGTCACATGACTCAGGCGTGTTCATGACTCGGGTGTGTTCAGGTCACATGACTCAGGCGTGTTCATGACTCAGGTGTGTTCATAACTCAGGTGTGTTCAGGTCACATGACTCAGGTGTGTTCATAACTCAGGTGTGTTCAGGTCACATGACTCAGGCGTGTTCATGACTCAGGTGTGTTCATAACTCAGGTGTGTTCATGACTCAAGTGTGTTCATAACTCAGGTGTGTTCAGGTGACATGACTCAGGCGTGTTCATGACTCAGGTGTGTTCATAACTCAGGTGTGTTCATGACTCAAGTGTGTTCATGACTCAGGTGTGTTCATGACTCAAGTGTGTTCATGACTCAGGTGTGTTCAGGTCACATGACTCAGGCGTGTTCATGACTCAGGTGTGTTCATAACTCAGGTGTGTTCATGACTCAAGTGTGTTCATAACTCAGGTGTGTTCAGGTGACATGACTCAAGTGTGTTCATGACTCAGGTGTGTTCATGACTCAGGTGTGTTCTAGGGTTGTGCCGATGGCCGATATCATCGTCCATCGGCGATGGCTGACCAACATCACGATGGAGAAACACCATCGTGATGCCCGCCCCGCTGAGTATGTGAGCGGGCGGCGCAATTTCCGCTCTATGCATTCAAGAATCACTCCGCTCCAGCTCCAGCTCTGGGTTTACCATCTCCCGCTCCACTCCTCGCTCACTGATATCAGAAACACCGCTCCATCTTCGCTCCAGTCTAGTGATCCATCTGTATCAAGCTGGTTGTTTACTGTGTGAGTTCTGAACACTGCACTATGCTTATTTAAATCTTTTCGTCTCTACACATATTAGGCTACATATTTCTCATGTCTGTAAGGCAAACCTGCTGAGTTTCAGTTTATTTGAGACGTGCTCCAGTTCATGAGCAATGAAAGCGATCGCTTCCGCGGCCTCATAGTCAACTTATTTGCTTCTTATTTATTAAATAAATGCAATTGGCCGAAGAAACCTTTATTAAAATTAAGAGACAATTTGTACAAAACGAAAGAAAGGCTTTTTACAAAACAAAACTTAATATTAAACTAAATATAACCACCAAAATCATTTCTGACCCACTCGCATCTTTGCACTTATAGTCTATCATAATCAGATGAAATTTATTTTAAATTAAAATATTTAAACATAAATATGAAAGAAAAAAAACATTGTTTAATGTCTACAACAAGTAGCTATAGTAAGCTACAGATTTATGTCATGTCTGAGCTGGATTTGAACGAACATCCTTTTACAGGTGGGTTCATGGCGCGGCCTGCGATTATTGAGCCGAGTCACACCGGCTTCGCTCATTAGTCATTACAGGCTCGTTCTCCTCAGAACGCCCACGTATTAAAAATGGTCGGGTTTAAATCGGGCTCGGGCTCACAGTTAAGGTGTAGGGCAGGGCCGGTCTCTCAATCTGCTCCTCATGTTATCAGGTCACATGACTCAGGTGCGTTCATAACTCAGGTGTGTTCAGGTCACATGACTCAAGTGTGTTCAGGTCACATGACTCAGGTGTGTTCATGACTCAGGTGTGTTCATGACTCAGGTGTGTTCATAACTCAGGTGTGTTCATAACTCAGGTGTGTTCAGGTCACATGACTCAGGTGTGTTCATGACTCAGGTGTGTTCATGACTCAGGTGTGTTCATAACTCAGGTGTGTTCAGGTCACATGACTCAGGTGTGTTCATGACTCAGGTGTGTTCATAACTCAGGTGTGTTCAGGTCACATGACTCAGGTGTGTTCATAACTCAGGTGTGTTCATAACTCAGGTGTGTTCAGGTCACATGACTCAGGTGTGTTCATAACTCAGGTGTGTTCATAACTCAGGTGTGTTCAGGTCACATGACTCAGGTGTGTTCATGGTGTGTTCATGACTCAGGTGTGTTCAGGTCACATGACTCAGGTGTGTTCATAACTCAGGTGTGTTCATAACTCAGGTGTGTTCAGGTCACATGACTCAGGTGTGTTCATGACTCAGGTGTGTTCATGACTCAGGTGTGTTCAGGTCACATGACTCAGGTGTGTTCATAACTCAGGTGTGTTCATAACTCAGGTGTGTTCAGGTCACATGACTCAGGTGCGTTCAGGTCACATGACTCAAGTGTGTTCAGGTCACATGACTCAGGTGCGTTCAGGTCAAATGACTCAGGTGCGTTCAGGTCAAATGACTCAGGTGCATTCAGGTCAAATGACTCAGGTGCATTCCTGCAGGTGTCCCGTCCGGCCCTCTCATCTCACCTGTCTCGGTTGCTGCCCCCCTCTCTGCTGCTCACAGACCACTACAGACCAGAGAACTGCATTCTGGGAGTCCGCTGCCTGCACCATATCGTCCTCCACACGGTCAGCCATCTTTATTCTTTTTTTTTCATTCATTCATTTTCTACCGTTTAGTCCTGTTAGGGGTCTCAGTGACTGGAGTAGTGATGGGAAGTTCGGATCATTTTACTGACTCAGTTCTTTAAGTCTCGTTCAGCAAAATGAACGAATCTTTTTTTCAAGTCATTTCGTTCATTTCAGCAGAATCTAATTATAATGTTACATATTACAATTTTTAATACTTTTAGTACTTTTGGAATAAAACTATAATAACTAGAACCCATGGCGCCCCCCGAGGCAGACGTGTTTGCCCGCTCCACGCTAAAATTTCGAACTTTTTCTCTTTTTTGTGTGTTTTTCGTTCTTTCTGCAGTGCACAAATGCCATGCACTGCTAACATACAACCGACAGGCATTACTGGACATCGCCAACTCACGAAACTTTGTTTTTAGTGGTTCTATTCCGCTGGAGCTGCAGCTCATTGTTCGCCCTCAGGGTCACCACCAAAACTACCCCGGGGGCCACGAAGCACCGGTCTCGAGTGAGTTCGCTGACCCCAGGAGAGTGCCGAGAGGCGCAGCGAGGCAAGAGGAGGGCTTCATGCTAGGCTAAAAGCTCGCGCTAGCCGACCACCGCTACCCAGCCTCCTGTTAGCGAATACGTTCCCTGGAAAACAAATTGGACGAGCTACGAGCCAGGATTTCAACCCATCGGGAAATCAGAGAGTGCTGCGCCCTGATTTTCACCGAGACCTGGTTCTCAGACAAGGTCCCGGACAACGCCATTCAGCTACAGACTCACTCGCTTCACGAGGCGACGAGCGGCTGCGTCCGGTAAGTCTAAAGGTGGCGGTGTGTGTGTGTTTGTAAACAACTCATGGTGCGAAGATATACAGACTGTTGGCGAGCACTGTTCACCAGATGTGGAGTTATTACTGCTGAAGTGCCGTCCGTATTATCTACCAAGGAATTTACTGCTGTGTTTTTGGCGCTGTTTACATCCCCGCGTGCTGACTCCACAGCAGCACTCAGCAAACTCCATGGCGTCATCAGCGCGTTAGAAAGCGGCTCATCCTGGCGCTGTTTTTATTGTTGCTGGTGACTTCAACCACTGTAGTTTGCGGACTGTATTCCCCAAATACCACCAGCATGTTGACATTCCCACCCGTGATAAAAACACTCTTGACCACGTCTACAGCAACATCGTGGTGCATACAGGGCTGCACCCGCCCCACTTGGACACTCGGACCACATCTCTTTGTTCCTGTACCCTGCTTACAGACAAAGACTGAAACAAGCACACCCTGTCACCAAACAGATCAAACTCTGGACCCGGAGGCGAGATCACCCTGCAGGATTGTTTGCACTGACAGGCTAGGATGTGTTTAAAGCTGCAGCCACTGTGGAGGACTCTTCCATCAGCGTACAGGATTATGCTGAGTATGTGTCTGGGTACATCAGCACTTGTGTTGATAACATCGTGCCCACCATACAAATCAGGAAGTTTCCCAACCAGAAGCCCTGGATAAACAGTCAGGTACGTCACATGCTGCGTGCTCGCTCTCTTGCATTTAGATCAGGCAATGAGAGCAGTACAAAGCCGCAAGTATGGACTGAGAAAAGCCATCACAGCGGCCAAGAGGCAGTACAGAGAGAAGCTGGACAGCTTCTACTCTACTGGATTCAGGGCGGATGTGGCAAGGCCTGCAGCACATCACAGACTACAGGACCACCACCAACAACATCGCATCAACAGACAGCCTGCCGGATGACCTCAACACTTTCTACGCCCGCTTTGAGGCTCCCAGCAACACTGCAGAGAGGAGCTCACACACCTGGATCACCCAACCCCCTCCTCCACCAACCATCTCAACAACCCAGGTACACAGAGCTCTGAGGAAGATCAACCCCGCAAAGCAGCAGGACCAGACAACATTCCTGGGCGGGCCCTCAGAGCATGTGCCAACGAGCTGGTTGATGTTTTCACCTCCATCTTCAACCTCTCCCTCAGCCAGCGCATTGTACCACCATGCTTCAAGACCACGACCATCGTCCCGCTGCCCAAGAAGAACCCACCCACCTGCCTGAATGACTACAGGCCAGTGGCACTCACTCCAATCATTATGAAGTGTTTGAGAGAGTGGTGCTGGCCCACATTCAGAGCAGCATACCGACACCATTGACCCCTGCTGTATGCCTACCGCCCAACAGGTCCACCTCAGGATGCAATCGCTACTGCCGTCCACTACTCCCTCTCACACCTGGAGAACAAAGACTCATACCTACGGATACTTTATAGACTACAGCTCCGCCTTCAACACGGTCATCCCACACAAACTCACCCACAAACTGTCCACACTTGGTTTGCACCCCACCCTCTGTGACTGGCTCCTAGATTTCCTGACTGGCAGGCCTCAGTCTGTCAGGATTGGTAATAGGACTTCAGCCAGCACCATCACAAACATTGGTACTCCACAGGGCTGTGTACTCAGCCCCATCCTCTACACCCTGTACACCTACGACTGTGTCGCCTCATAAGGACAACATCATCCTGAAGTTTGCTGACGACACCGCAGTGATGGGGACGCTCGCTGGCGGTGACGAGGCAGCTTACAGGAGGGAGGTGGCCAGTCTGGTGTCATGGTGTGAAGACAACAACCTCACCCTCAACACGGACAAGACAAAGGAGATGATAGTGGACATGAGGAGGAGAGGAGAACGCCTCAGCCACTGTTCATCCGGGAACTTGAAGTGGAGAGGGTGAGCAACTTCAAATACTTGGGTGTCCACATCAATGAGGACCTCACTTGGACACCTCACATCACGCAGCTGGTCAAGAAGGCTCAACAGCGGCTGTATTTTCTGAGGAGGCTGAGGAAGTTTGGCATGTCGCCCAAGATCCTCAGCAACTTCTACAGCTGCACCATTGAGAGTGTCCTGACCAGCTGCATCACTGTGTGGTACGGCAGCACTTCTGTCATGGACCGCAAACGCCTGCAGAGAGTGGTGAAGACTGCGCAGAAGATCACCAGGACTCCACTGCCCTCTCTGCAGAGCATCTACCACCGCAGAGTCCACAGAAGAGCTGCTTCCATCCTCAAAGACCCCTCCCACCCCCAACATGGTCTGTTCACACTTCTACCCTCAGGACGGAGGTACAGAAGTGTGAAATGCAGGACTTCCAGAATGAAGAACTCATTCTTTCCCTCTGCCATAAGACTCCTAAACAGCAGATAGGAGTCTACAATCACAATCACAACATTACATGAACAATTGTTTACTACTGCACTACCTCACTTTATCACTTTATCACTTTACTACTTTACTCTTTGCCCTGTTATATTTTTTATATTTTTTATATTTTTTTTATATTATTTTTTATTTTTATTTTTATCTTTATATATTTGCTGCTCTTTATATTTGCTGCTCTTTTATTACTTATACTTATCTTATTTTTATTTTTAACTTGTGTGACTTTTTACTGTGGACGGCAAAGTAAGAATTTCATTGTACAGGGAAACATGCTTTCTGTCTGTACACATGACAATAAACACTTTGAATCTTTGAATCTTGAATCTTGAATAAGCTAATGCATTCATGGCCAAACTTTGAAAAATAAATTATAAATTCATTGCAGCTTACTTCAGGCAGAGAGTTCAACTCACCTCTTAATCCAAATAGTTTTTTCCTTTGTCACTTCATATTTAGCTTAGCATTAATTCCGTCAACATGTCTGGTCTGGGCCGTGACAGCCTCATGTAGCTGTAGCTAATACATCCGTCCGTCCGGAAACAGAAAGGACTCGTTCATCTCCCGAGTCTCTGAGTCGTTCATTCAAGTCCCCGTAGGCTGAACGCAGAAACAGAAAGGACTCGTTCATCTCATGAGTCAGTCTTCGGGTCTGAGTCTCGTTCTTTTGTCACGCATTAGATACAGAAATAAGTTAATACATACATATATTTCACATAACTGTATAAACAAACGCAATTCTTTTATTTTTTTACTTTTACAGTTATGTGATGCGTTTCTGGCCTCAAATTGTATCTTTATATTTTTTCTTATGAGCAATACGTAACTGGAACGAAGTTTAAGACTTTACAGTGGATTCTAATCTTAGGTAATAATTTTATAGTTTATAATAGTTTAAATAATAATAAAAAAACAAAGTGGCACTAACATTTAACACTGTTAATAGACTGACAGAAACAAATGAAACTTTTTAAATTTTCAGATAATGTTTATTGCAGATATATTTTGATAACTTTATAATAATTCCTAAACATAATACAATACAGTCAATAATATGAGTGTAATGATGTTGCAAGAGACTGAAGCGGTCACGTGACAAAAGAACGAAACTCAGACCCGAAGACTGACTCATGAAATGAACGAGTCCTTCTGTTTCTGCATTCAGCCTACGGGGACTTGAATGAACGACTCAGAGACTCGGGAGATGAACAGTTCCTTTCTGTTTCCGGTAACTGTATACTCTTTCTCTATGGGACTGGGACTTGGTGAACGAACGAACGAACGACTCGGGAGATGAATGACTCCTTTCTGTTTCCTGTATGAGATGTGGTGGAATGCGCATGCGCGGGTCTACACAAAAGTGAACGACTCGCTCTCTGAGATGACTAGTTGTTCCCGAGTCATATTAAAGACTCGTTCGAAAAGAACGAATCGTTCATGAACGACTCATCACTAGACTGGAGCCTATCCCAGAAGCTTTGGGGCCTGAGGCGGGGTACACCCTGGACAGTGGCCAGTTAGTCGCAGGGCTGACATTTAGAGACAGACAGTGACATACAACCATTCACTCTCACATTCATTCACTAGAGACACTTTAGAGTTGCTCATTAACCTGTACATGCATGTCTTTGGACGGTGGGAGGAAGCCGGAGTACCCGGAGAGAACCCACAGTAACACGTGGAGGACATGCAGAAGGCAGGAGTGCTAACCACTCTACCACGTGCAACCCACATTTATTCTTTTTATTCTTTTTTATACCTGAAGAGGATGAGGTAATAATGCTTTAATATTTATCTTGTGTTTCAGGCGAGTGCAGAGCTACGTCAGTGGAACAGAGCTGAAGTTCTGTATCAGGCTTTATTCAGACTCCTCTACAGCAACCAGGCAGCTGTCCTCCAGGTGAGTGTCCTTTAGGTGAGTGTCCTCCAGGCAGCTGTCCTCCAGGTGAGTGTCCTTCAGGTGAGTGTCCTCCAGGCAGCTGTCCTCCAGGTGAGTGTCCTCCAGGTGAGTGTCCTTTAGGTGAGTGTCCTCCAGGTGAGTGTCCTCCAGGTGAGTGTCCTCTAGGTGAGTGTCCTTCAGGTGAGTGTCCTCCAGGTGAGTGTCCTTCAGGTGAGTGTCCTTTAGGTGAGTGTCCTTCAGGTGAGTGTCCTTTAGATGAGTGTCCTCCAGGCAGCTGTCCTCCAGGTGAGTGTCCTCCAGGTGAGTGTCCTTCAGGTGAGTGTCCTCCAGGTGAGTGTCCTTAAGGTGAGTGTCCTCCAGGTGAGTGTCCTTCAGGTGAGTGTCCTTTAGATGAGTGTCCTCCAGGCAGCTGTCCTCCAGGTGAGTGTCCTCCAGGTGAGTGTCCTTCAGGTGAGTGTCCTCCAGGTGAGTGTCCTTCAGGTGAGTGTCCTCCAGGCAGCTGTCCTCCAGGTGAGTGTCCTCCAGGTGAGTGTCCTCCAGGTGAGTGTCCTCCAGGCAGCTGTCCTCCAGGTGAGTGTCCTTTAGGTGAGTGTCCTCCAGGTGAGTGTCCTCCAGGTGAGTGTCCTTCAGGTGAGTGTCCTCCAGGTGAGTGTCCTTCAGGTGAGTGTCCTTTAGGTGAGTGTCCTCCAGGCAGCTGTCCTCCAGGTGAGTGTCCTCCAGGTGAGTGTCCTTCAGGTGAGTGTCCTTCAGGTGAGTGTCCTCCAGGCAGCTGTCCTCCAGGTGAGTTCCAGGTGAGTGTCCTTCAGGTGAGTGTCCTGAGTGTCCTCCAGGTGAGTGTCCTTTAGGTGAGTGTCCTCCAGGTGAGTGAGTGTCCTCCAGGTGAGTGTCCTCCAAGTGTCCTAGTGAGTGTGGAAGGTGAGAGTCTGCTCCAGGTGAGTGTCCTCCAGGTGAGGAGGTGAGTGTCCTTGAGGTGAGTGTCCTTTTCAGGTGAGTGTCCTTCAGGTGAGTGTCCTCCTGGTGAGTGTCCTCCAGGTGAGTGTCCTTGAGAGGTGAGTGTCCTTCAGGTGAGTGTCCTTCAGGTGAGTGTCAGACTTCAAGTGAGTGTCCTCCAGGTGAGTGTCCTTCAGTGAGTGTCCTTCCGTGAGTGTCCTTCAAGTGAGTGTCCTTCAGGTGAGTGTCCTCCAGGTGAGTGTCCTTCAAGTGAGTGTCCTTCAAGTGAGTGTCCTTCAAGTGAGTGTCCTCCAGGTGAGTGTCCTTCAGGTGAGTGTCCTTCAAGTGAGTGTCCTTCAGGTGAGTGTCCTCCAGGTGAGTGTCCTTCAAGTGAGTGTCCTTCAGGTAAGTGTCCTTCAAGTGAGTGTCCTCCAGGTGAGTGTCCTTCAAGTGAGTGTCCTTCAGGTGAGTGTCCTTCAGGTGAGTGTCCTCCAGGTGAGTGTCCTTCAAGTGAGTGTGGAACAGGTACAGGTGTGATCCAGGTCCATAAAGCAGGACTTGAGTTTGACTGATGTTGAGTCAGACTTCTGCAGAAATATACAGCCCCTGGTTTAGTCTTGGTTTAGTTTGTTTCTCAAGTTAAACCGACTCAGACAGATATAAATATAAAGAGTCTCTGTCTCAGAGCGTCCTGTCCTGCCTCATGGACCTGCTACTGGTTCTGGAGAAGCCCCCCTCGTCTCTCGGCCCCTGGTTTCCAGACCTGGTTTGACCTGGCCGACTGGTTTAGAAGCCCTGGTCGCCATGATGTGCTGCGGCTGGTGCTGACTCAGATGGAGGCGGAGCATAAAGTTTCTCTGCGTCAGGTTTACGCCTCAGCCCTTCCTCTGTTCATCGACAGGTAACACTCTGACTCTGGGCCGGTCTTAGTCTGGTCTTCTGTGGACTCACGTTGGTTCTGTCTGGTCTTGTTCTGGTCTGGTGTAGACTCTAGTCCTGGTTTAGACCTGTTTAGACCTGGTTTAGTCCTGGTTTAGACCTGTTTAGACCTGGTTTAGACCTGGTTTAGACCTGGTTTAGACCTGGTTTAGACCTGGTTTAGACCTGGTTTAGTCCTGGTTTAGACCTGTTTAGACCTGGTTTAGTCCTGGTTTAGACCTGTTTAGACCTGGTTTAGACCTGGTTTAGAGCTGGTTTAGTCCTGGTTTAGACCTGGTTTAGACCTGGTTTAGACCTGGTTTAGTCCTGGTTTAGACCTGGTTTAGACCTGGTTTAGACCTGTTTAGACCTGGTTTAGACCTGGTTTAGACCTGGTTTAGACCTGTTTAGACCTGGTTTAGACCTGGTTTAGACCTGGTTTAGTCCTGGTTTAGACCTGGTTTAGACCTGGTTTAGACCTGGTTTAGACCTGTTTAGACCTGGTTTAGACCTGTTTAGACCTGGTTTAGTCCTGGTTTAGACCTGGTTTAGACCGGGTTTAGACCGGGTTTAGACCTGTTTAGACCTGGTTTAGACCTGGTTTAGACCTGTTTAGACCTGGTTTAGTCCTGGTTTAGACCTGGTTTAGACCTGGTTTAAACCTGGTTTAAACCTGGTTTAGACCTGGTTTAGTCCTGGTTTAGACCTGGTTTAGACCGGGTTTAGACCTGGTTTAGACCTGGTTTAGACCTGGTTTAGACCTGGTTTAGACCTGTTTAGACCTGGTTTAGACCTGGTTTAGACCTGGTTTAGACCGGGTTTAGACCGGGTTTAGACCTGTTTAGACCGGGTTTAGACCTGTTTAGACCGGGTTTAGACCTGGTTTAGACCTGGTTTAGACCTGGTTTAGACCGGGTTTAGACCTGGTTTAGACCTGTTTAGACCTGGTTTAGTCCTGGTTTAGACCTGGTTTAGTCCTGGTTTAGACCTGGTTTAGACCGGGTTTAGACCTGGTTTAGACCTGGTTTAGACCTGGTTTAGACCTGGTTTAGACCTGGTTTAGACCTGGTTTAGACCTGGTTTAGACCTGGTTTAGACCGGGTTTAGTCCTGGTTTAGACCTGTTTAGACCTGGTTTAGTCCTGGTTTAGTCCTGGTTTAGACCGGGTTTAGACCGGGTTTAGACCGGGTTTAGACCTGTTTAGACCTGTTTAGACCTGGTTTAGACCTGGTTTAGTCCTGGTTTAGACCGGGTTTAGACTGGGTTTAGACCTGTTTAGACCTGGTTTAGACCTGTTTAGACCGGGTTTAGACCGGGTTTAGACCGGGTTTAGACCGGGTTTAGACCGGGTTTAGACCGGGTTTAGACCTGTTTAGACCTGGTTTAGACCTGGTTTAGTCCTGGTTTAGACCTGGTTTAGACCGGGTTTAGACCGGGTTTAGACCTGTTTAGACCGGGTTTAGACCTGTTTAGACCTGGTTTAGACCTGTTTAGACCTGGTTTAGTCCTGGTTTAGACCGGGTTTAGACCTGGTTTAGACCGGGTTTAGACCGGGTTTAGACCGGGTTTAGACCGGGTTTAGACCTGTTTAGACCTGGTTTAGACCTGGTTTAGACCTGTTTAGACCGGGTTTAGACCGGGTTTAGACCGGGTTTAGACCGGGTTTAGACCTGTTTAGACCTGGTTTAGACCGGGTTTAGACCGGATTTAGACCGGGTTTAGACCGGGTTTAGACCGGGTTTAGACCTGTTTAGACCTGGTTTAGACCTGGTTTAGACCTGTTTAGACCGGGTTTAGACCGGGTTTAGACCTGGTTTAGACCTGGTTTAGTCCTGGTTTAGACCTGTTTAGACCTGTTTAGACCTGGTTTAGACCTGGTTTAGACCTGGTTTAGACCTGTTTAGACCTGGTTTAGACCTGGTTTAGACCTGTTTAGACCTGTTTAGACCGGGTTTAGACCTGTTTAGACCTGGTTTAGACCTGGTTTAGACCTGGTTTAGTCCTGGTTTAGACCTGTTTAGACCTGTTTAGACCTGGTTTAGACCTGTTTAGACCTGGTTTAGACCTGGTTTAGACCTGGTTTAGTCCTGGTTTAGACCTGTTTAGACCTGGTTTAGACCTGGTTTAGACCTGGTTTAGACCTGTTTAGACCTGTTTAGACCGGGTTTAGACCTGGTTTAGTCCTGGTTTAGACCTGGTTTAGACCGGGTTTAGACCGGGTTTAGACCGGGTTTAGACCTGGTTTAGACCTGTTTAGACCTGGTTTAGACCTGGTTTAGACCTGGTTTAGTCCTGGTTTAGACCTGTTTAGACCTGGTTTAGACCTGGTTTAGACCTGTTTAGACCTGTTTAGACCGGGTTTAGACCTGTTTAGACCGGGTTTAGACCTGTTTAGACCTGGTTTAGACCTGTTTAGACCTGTTTAGACCTGGTTTAGACCTGGTTTAGACCTGTTTAGACCTGTTTAGACCTGGTTTAGACCTGGTTTAGACCGGGTTTAGACCGGGTTTAGACCTGGTTTAGACCTGTTTAGACCTGGTTTAGACCTGGTTTAGACCTGGTTTAGTCCTGGTTTAGTCCTGGTTTAGACCTGTTTAGACCTGGTTTAGACCTGGTTTAGTCCTGGTTTAGACCTGTTTAGACCTGGTTTAGACCTGGTTTAGACCTGGTTTAGACCTGGTTTAGACCGGGTTTAGACCGGGTTTAGACCTGTTTAGACCTGGTTTAGACCTGGTTTAGACCTGGTTTAGACCTGTTTAGACCTGGTTTAGACCTGGTTTAGACCTGTTTAGACCTGGTTTAGACCGGGTTTAGACCTGTTTAGACCTGTTTAGACCGGGTTTAGACCTGTTTAGACCTGGTTTAGACCTGTTTAGACCTGTTTAGACCTGGTTTAGACCTGGTTTAGACCTGTTTAGACCTGGTTTAGACCTGGTTTAGTCCTGGTTTAGACCTGTTTAGACCTGGTTTAGACCTGTTTAGACCTGGTTTAGACCTGGTTTAGACCTGGTTTAGACCTGTTTAGACCTGGTTTAGACCTGGTTTAGACCTGTTTAGACCTGTTTAGACCTGGTTTAGACCTGTTTAGACCTGGTTTAGACCTGGTTTAGACCTGTTTAGACCTGTTTAGACCTGTTTAGACCTGGTTTAGACCTGGTTTAGACCTGGTTGTGTGTTCTCAGGGTGCAGCAGGGCCGTGTGCAGGTTTTCCTCAGAGCTCTGTTGAAGTTGCTTCTGGACGTTTCCTCAGACTCGAGCCTCAAAGACTCGGTAAAACAGCAGATCTTCAACCAATCAGGTGCGAGTCTCCGCCTCCTGGACGCCTGCTCCAACGGGACGCTCCAGGTGAGAGTTTATCAAACGAGATTTCGTCAAATCCAACTGAAACTTGTTCAAATCCATCTAAAACCTCTTTCACTGCAGCAGTTGACTCTTTAAAAGAAATGTCAAATAGAAACACATCTTGTTTGAGGAGCTGTGGAAACATGGTTAGGTCTAATGCTCTGTTTGTCTGTCTCAGTGTCTCCTCCTGCAGGTAAACAGCAGCCACTGCAGTCCAGACCTGCTGCAGGTTTTCCACTCGGCTGCAGCAAAGACAGCGTCGTGTGCAGCCGAGCGAACAGACCTGAGACTCATCCTACATTAGACCAGCTTGAGATGATTCCCTTCGGCTGGTTTTTGAGACTGGTGTTATTTGGAAATGTTATAGAACAGAAAAATATATTATAAAGTGGCTCTAGAAAATAATTGAACCAAATAAACTGTTGGCGCAATTTTGTACAATTATATAACTTGTTTTGCCTCAGAATCAGAACTTTAGTGAAACATGGAGAACAGCGACAAGTGTCTCGAGAATCACGTCAGCTGATTGGACGAAGATCATTTGTGAAAGAAATAGGCAAGGCAATTTTATTTATATAGCACAATTCATACACTGGGTAACTCAAAGTGCTTTACAGGAATAAAAGACAATTTACAAGATTTATATTAAGAAACATAAGAAAAAATTAAAAACATTTTAAAAAGAAGAGTGCAGATAAAAGAAAAAACAAACACTTTAGGTTGTAGTGTAGGCGGAGCTAAAGAGGAAGGTTTTGAACATTGTTAAAGTTGAGGCTGTTCCAGGTTTTTGCTGCATGAAACTTAAACGCTGCTTCACCCTGTTTAGTTCTAACTCTGGGCACGAGCAGAAGGCCTGTCCCAGATGTTCTCAGAGTCCGAGGAGGTTCATAAGTAACTAGCATGTCAGAGATATATTCTGGTGCTAAACCATTTAGAGACTTGTAAACCAGCAGTGCTGTTTTGAAGTCTATTCTCTGAGCAACAGGAAGCCAGTGCAGAGATTTTAAAACTGGACTGATGTGGTTGTACTTCCTGGTTTTGGTTAGAACCCGAGCAGCCGCGTTCTGAATAAGCTGCAGCTGTCTTAACCCTCGTTTTGAGAGACCAGTGAGCAGGCCGTTACAGTAATCTAACCTGCTGGAGATAAAAGCATGGATAAGTTTCTCTAAGTCTGGTTGAGACATCATCCCTTTGACTCTGGAAATGTTTTTAAGGTGATAAAATGCAGATGATGTAATTGACTTAATGTGACTGTGGAAATTCAAGTCTGAGTCCATGATGACCCCTAGATTTCTAACCTGGTTTTAGATTTTAGAGAAAGAGAGGTGACTGCTGACACTT
>CM044550.2:986017-996017 GCA_024416835.2 Perccottus glenii | reverse complement strand
GGTGCATTGGACTCTAGGTAGTGGCCGAGGTGAAGCAGTGGTACTCCTGGGTGGTATTGGGGGTGATGTTTTTAGTGATGATGATAGAACCCGTGACCTGGCCAAGTTAGGTGTAAGGGCTATCATCTTAATTCCAGATTTAACTAAAATTTCCAGGTGATCTGGAAATCCCATTGGTGAATCCGGAGATGGGACAGGGATGGTGAGGTCCGCAGAAGGTGTTGATGTTACTGGGGGGTCCATGGTCCTATTGGGGGAGTCCATTTCAGTGGTGGAGGTGTTGATGGTGGTACAGTCCGAGGAGGATCCTTGGCTGGTGAGGCAGGAGGGCTTTTTTCATTCAGTGGCTGAGGACCCTTTCTCTGTTCAAGAGGGCGCCCAGAACCATTTAGGTGTCTCAGGGAGTGCAGGAGATTATCCGTTAGCCTCCTGACCCCTCCCCTGTTTAGATGTGGGCCCTTTCCTTTGAACAGGTCGTCACGTTGCCAAAACAAGTTAAAGTTATCAATGAAGTGTACTCCTCTTGTCTCACAGGCCTTGGACAGCCATGTATTCAATGCAAGCAGCCGACTAAATTTATTGATCCTTCTGTCGATGTTTGGGAGTGGTCCACTGATAAAGGATTGCACTTCCAGGTTTTCAAATTTGTCTAAAAGCCTGGAGAAATCCTTTTTTAAAACTTCTGATTCCCCCTTCCTGGTGTCAACTGCACCCACGTGTAACATCAGCTGTTTAATCCCTGTGTGTTTGGACATGACTTGGGGGAGGAGTGCTGTTATATCAGTGACTGTAGCACTTGGAAAGCTGCATGTAGCAAATCTACTGTTGTTTAAGTCTCTGACAGCACCGTCTCCAAGCAGCAAGATATCTCTGACCTTCACTTTTGGCATAGATTCTCTGTCACTGTTTGCCTGGTGCTTTTCCACAGATTCATGTCTCCTGTTCTCCATAGAATAAGCTTGATTTACTCCATGTTTTTCATTTACAGCCTTTTACACCTTCACCTTTAGCTCAATTAGTGGTTGGAATCTGTTTTTTAGCTGGATGTCTGGTGATGCTACATATGCTCTTGTGATGCCAGCATTCTTTTTTTCTAATCCAGTGCTGCTTTGGCTGGACACCAAGTTTATGCAGGTGGTATCATTTTGTTTAAATCCCTTTGCTTTGCTCAGTTTTGGGAATGACACTGTATCATCCAAGTTTAAATTCACAGTCTTACCACATTGTGTGATCGGTATCGTCTCCTGAAGTCCTCTTTCAGATTCCAAAGCAAAAATCTTTGTTTGTAGCTGATTCCCTGTTGATATTTCCAGCAATTTTGGCAGAAAGAGTTTGTAGTTGTTGTTTTTACCCCAGACACGTTGAAAAATAGTTACCAAGGCTCCAGTCGCTCGGCGAGTCCAACGTGTTTAAAAAGTAAAAAAAAACAAGTAAAAACATAAAAGCAAAATCCAGTTAAAAGAAAGTAAAAAGTAATGTAAAAAGGTTAATCATAAAATCATTGGCTAAATGTAGAGATAACTAAAAAAGAAAAGTAAAGCAGGCATGAGCAAGCAGAGGTGCGACTGCACTCTTCAGAAGCAGGAAGTAACCACCATTTAATATACATTAAATGGAAATGTTTGAAACTTTACCACTTTTCTAACACTTGGTTCCACTTGAGTACAGTCCAAAGTCTAAGGTCTGTCCTGAGATAATCCTCAAAAAACATTAAACGGAAATATTTTTACTTGTTCTTTGATAAAGCTCATATTTAAACAGAAAGTCCAGACAACAGCAGATGTTTGTGGTTCAAAACAAAGACAGTGCTCAGGCTCCAATAAGACAAAACTGTCTATTCATTTAGGACATATTTAAATCCAAAATATTTATACACATTCCTTTATTTACATTAGATTTAGTCATTTAGCAGCTTTTATCCAAAGAGACTTACAAATGAAGAAAACAATGGAAGCAATTTCACCAAGAAAAGAAGAAGAAGAAAAGGAATTGATAGAAAGGAAGTAGAACTCAGTGTTTGTCAGTCAGGTGTTGATGGAAGAGATGTGTTTTCAGGTGTTTTTTAAAGATGGCTACAGAATCTGCTGATCTTGTAGCAGCAGTAGATCATTCCACCAATGTGGAACAGATCCAGAGAAGGTACGTGAGAGGGATTTTGTACCTTTTTGGGACGGTACCACCAGACGTTGTTCATTTGCAGAGTGAACGTAGGTCTGTATTAGTGAGTGAAGATATGAGGGTGCAGAACCAGTGGTGGTCTTGTAGGCCAAGAGCATAGCTTTGAACTTGATGCGGGCGTCAACAGGAGCCAGTGTAACCTAATGAATAGAGGAGTTACGTGCGCTCTCTTTGGTTCATTAAAGACCACTTTTGCCGCTGCATTCTGGATCAGCTGCAGAGGTTTGGTTGTGCAGGCAGGGAGTCCAGCCAGTAGAGCATTGCAATAATCCAGTTTGGACAAGACAAGAGCCTGGACCAGAATTTGCGTAGAGTGCTCTGATAGGAAAGGTCTACTTTTCCTAATGTTGTAGAGGATGAATCTACAGGACCGGGTGGTGCTGGTGACATGACTTGTGAAGTTTAGCTGATCGTCAATTACCACTCCCAGATTTCTGGCAGTGCTGGACGGTGTAATGGTTGATGGGCCTAGTTGAATGGAGAGGTTGTGGTGGGTTTTTGGATTGGCCGGAATCACAAGCAGTTCTGTTTTTGCAAGGTTCAGCTGCAGGTGATGGTCCTTCATCCAAAGTGAGATGTCGCTCAGACATGCCGAGACGCGAGCAGAGACCGTCGGATCGTCAGGATGAAATGACAGGTGGAGTTGAGTGTCATCTGCAGCAGTGATAGGAAAAGCCATGCTTCTGGATGACAGAGCCAAGGGATGTCATGTATATGGAAAAGAGTAGCGGTCCAAGCACTGAGCCCTGCGGCACCCCTGTATTGAGATGTTGGGACTCAGAGACCTCGTTTCTCCAGGATACTCTGAATGACCTATCCGAGAGGTAAGACTTGAACCATTTCAACGCCATTCCAGAGACACCCATCGCCCTGAGAGAAGACAGGAGGATGTGATGATTAACAGTGTCAAAAGCATTAGACAGATCCAGTAAGATGAGTACAGATGACTTGGATGTTGCCTTTGACAGTCTCAGAGCTTCGATGACTGAGAGCAGGGCAGTTGGAATGACCGCTCTTGAACCCAGACTGGTTCTGGTCCAGGAGGTTGTTCCGTGTGAGAAAGGATGAGAGCTGAGCAGTGTTGTGCCTGAACGCGTTCATTGAACGATAGTTCATGAACGATAGTTCATGAACGATCGTTCATGAACTCGTTCATATTTTGGGTGAACGTGAACTGATGAACGTTACTGTGAACCCGTTCGTTCTGGTGTCTGTGAACGGCACGCTCTCTCAGGTTAACTTCGTTCAATAGGGTGCCAGATTTCTATAGAGCCTTCCAGGTGAAAACCCGTCTGAAACACACCGCAAACCAGCCGCAAACGGGTCTTAATATGTAGCGGAAAAACACCAAACCTGGCAACACCAGCCACCTGTGTCGCACCGCCGTCCGCCGCATGCGTGACGCGTCATCAAAAAAAAAAAAAAAAGCATGGAGGCGACAGCAGCATGTAGTAAGGCGTATGATCATTTAAATTCATTCATGTAACTTGTTTGTTGAACCTGCCTGGTCTATTTTTCCAGGATTCCAATATTCTGTTTTAGCATGTGGACAATGGAAAATTATTAAAATTTAAAAACGTTTTCACCTTAATGATTACTGTCCTGTTTTTCTTTGAATAATTCCTCATTAAAAAGACCATTCAAGCAGCACGTTTGTCCTCATGTTCTTGAGAATGTACTGTAGGGTTGAAAGCTGCAGCTGCTACTAGTGTGGAGTGAATGGACAGCAACAAAGCATTAAAGCAACAATGTCCCCTCAATGCTAATGTAAACCCTGGTTGGATAAGGATTAAAAATTGGATATGAAAATTAAATCTAACGCATAGCTTCATTGTTAAAACTGATAAAATAATTGCTGTCTGTGATTCTACTGTATATGGGCTGTGGCAATAATTTTGAAAAATAATAGCTCGCAGCAACATATGGAAAAAAAGAACTATGAACTAGTTCATTTTTGGAACTGTGAACTTAGTTCAAAATTTTGAAGTTTGAACTATGAACTGAACTAGTTCATTTTAAAATTTGTGAACTGAACTTTGAACTAGTTCTTGTAGAAAGTGAACTTTCCCAACACTGGAGCTGAGTAAACACAACTCGCTCCAGAGCTTTGGCAATGAAGGGAAGGAAGGAAACCGGTCTGTAGTTTTCAGTGTAACAGAGTAGGGTTAAGTGTGGGTTTCTTCAGTAGTGGTGTGATGCGGGCTTCTTTGAAAGCTGTGGGGAATGACCCAGTGGAGAGAGACGAGTTGATGTGTTTCATTTTATTTCTTTTTTGTCATGCTGATGATCTATAACAATAATCTGATGCACAGTTTAGGATCAAATAGACATTCTATATTAAAATCTGTCAGGTCATAAAGAGTCCTGTCTGTGGTTCTGTGCTCCCTCTGGTGGACAGTAGAGGAACTGCAGCTGTTCTGAGCCTCACTGCTGGGTCTCGTCCTCGCTGTGGTCGCTCAGAGGAAACTCTCGGCTCTGTTTGTCCGTGTTGTATCTGCGCTGACCCCCACTCTCCTGGTCGAGGATGGCCTACAACAAGAAAAGGAAAACTCTTAAAATTGCTGTTTTTATCTGAAAGCTACAGAAATAAAAGAGTAAATGTATATCTCACTGTTATTTAATGAAGGAAGGAGCACCTGCCTACTGCAGCGAGAATTCACACATGCAACAATAATCCAAGATACTGTGCAATGTCAATTTTTACTTTTTAAATATGTATATAGATAGCTTTTGTTTTTGTTTAATTTAACCTTCATTTTTTATTCTATTTAAAACATGTTTTGCTGTTTAGATTGAATATATATTTATTCTATTGCATGCACATCTTTCTTTGACTTTTTGCACTGGACCTGTCTAAGAGCTGCTGTACAAGTGTGGATCAATAAAGTCCTATCTTATCTTATTTATTTGCATTAGCCTTGTTTTGCTCCGTTATAAAGTCATTATTGTCCTTTGTCTCATTTATGAACCATGTATCCTTGTCTCTCTAGGCCAGACCCCCCCCTCCCCAGACACTTCCTCCGGCTCCTTCAGGCAAAAACTGAGGTGTAGTCTGTCCTGGGTCTGGAGCCTCTCAGTGGGACATGAACAGCTCCAGGAGGCTCTGAACAGATGAGGGGGCAGTACTCAGCAGAGGGCCCCACAGGGGCCACAGACAAAAGGCCTTCCATCAACCCTTCGACCCCTGGAGAGGATCTAGAGCTGGTCCAGTCCATGTCCCAGTCGAGGTTCTGTTTTAATCCTGGTCTGGTCCGGTTTCCCTTTGACTCTGACTGTGGAGGATGTGTCTAATCCTCATTAACTTCTGCTGCAGACGACATGTTCGGAGCCTCTGACTCAAAGAGGATAAAGAGCCTGAGTCTGTGGTTAAACTCTGCAGGTTCAGACACAGACAGGACTCACATCAGACTCAGCTCCTCTTTAAACTGTTTCTCCTAATGGTTTATGATCCAAGACCAGCTCTTTTTGTCAAGGACTTTAACAGAAGAGACTGAGTCTTACTGAGAAGCACCAGAAACAGAAATAGAGAAGAGTTTTTATGTCAGACTGAGACAAGCTCACCATCCCACGATGAACATCTTCTGAATAAAGCCTCACTGACATCTTTAGGTCTTCTTTTTTCCAGATCATTAGAGATTAAACAGTGTTTATTTGTAGCTGCAGTACCGCTGTCATCCACCAGGACTCACCATCTTTTCCTCTCTGAGCGGCGGACGGCGCAACAGGAAACACAGCGGCGCGTACAGGATGTCCACGACTCCGATTAACACCATCAGGTAGGGAAAGCCCATGACCTGCACCAGAGCGCCCCCTGTGGATGGACCTGGGACACACACAGGTCAGGGTTAATCCAATAAATGAACTACATACAAACTGGAAGATTCAATTGCAGGGTTAACACTTGGAGACAGGCACTGTTCACTCTAGAATTCAGAGCTTTATTTGCGAAAGAACACGTCCCGAGGCCCAGAGCAGCATCTGTCTCTGTCTTTTGTAAAAGTGTGGTTGTCCCGATGAAACTGCAGTGTTTGTCTCAGAGTCTCACCGACGGCAAAGCCCAGACTCAGAGCCACGTCTGCGATGGCAAAGATACTGCCGTAAACTGAGGTGTGACGGATGTCCACCAGGTGAGCCATGATCGGCATGATCGAGGACTCCACCATCCCTGGAACAGAGACCGGGTTAGACCGGGTTAGACCGGGTTAGACCTGGGTTAGACCTGGGTTAGACCAGAGTTAGACCAGAGTTAGACCAGAGTTAGACCAGAGTTAGACCAGAGTTAGACCAGAGTTAGACAAGAGTTAGACAAGAGTTAGACCAGAGTTAGACCAGAGTTAGACCAGGGTTAGACCAGGGTTAGACCAGGGTTAGACCAGGGTTAGACCAGGGTTAGACCTGGGTTAGACAAGAGTTAGACCAGAGTTAGACCAGGGTTAGACCAGAGTTAGACCAGGGTTAGACCAGAGTTAGACCTGGGTAAGACCAGGGTTAGACAAGAGTTAGACCAGAGTCAGACCTGGGTAAGACCTAGGTTAGACCAGATTTACTCTGGTCTAACTCTGTTTTAGACTTGGTTCAGACTGACCTATAGCGAAGCCCAGTGCTGCGTTGGGTCCGATCAGAGAGTAGATGCTGTCGGTCAGTGGGACCTGTGGACCAATCACAGCACAGATGTCAGTGGAATCAACCAATCACAGCGGAGATAAAACAGTGGGACTCACACAGAGCAGACTGAGTCCAGCGAGGATCATCCCCAACATGGTGCACAGCCACCTGAGAAACACAGTTAGCCCTTTAAACGCCAAAGTGGCCGAATTGTGAGAATAGAAAGAGTGCAAAGTGTTGACTTGACACTGCCATGACACTGAACACATTACAGTGTCATCAACTCTTCAATGACTGTGTTCATAACAGCATCAGGACAAAAATAAAACAGACTCTAACCCAAACACACACAAGTCACCTTGTAAAGGAATGTACTACACTAAATCATTTGGATGATTGAAACATTTTTCTGTGCATTGTCATTGACAAATGAAAGAAAGAATATTTAGGCTTTTAATCTGTTTCACACCACCTTTACTTCCTCTAGATCACTCGGGCTCTGAAGTGTAACAACGCTGCGGGGGTGGAGAGAAATAAAATGGCAAACAAATAGAAAAATGACCAGTTTGAGTTTATCCCGATGAGAGCTACAGGAAAGACATTATGTGCTAAAATAATCAAACAAACAAGAATTTGATTCCACTGAAAACTGAGCTGCTTTTTCTTTGCTTCTGCAGCACACGGGTCTGGTGTTGACTTGAGTTTGTGATGACGGAGTAACAGAGAAGTCCCACCCACCAATGAGAGCAGAGAGTTCAATCTGAGGCTGGGTACAGAGCTTTTATATGAAACATATGTACAACATATTGTATAAAATTCTCGTTTCTATTTGGTTAAACACACAAATATATTCAAACATAAATGAAATAACTCCACTGACCGTCCCATTTTGTTGGCGAGGATCCCGAACAGGCTGGTTCCGATGAGGTAGGCGACGCTGCAGGGTAGAAACACCGCTCCTGAAACAGCACACGCTCTGATAAACTCTAAACAGAGAGATTCAAATAAAGAACTGAGAAAAGGAGGCAGGGTCTGTACCGAGCTGCCACTGGGGGGCGCACCAGGACTGGATCATCCAGATGGGCAGCGTGGGCTCCAGGATGGCCACGGCCAGGTTCGTGACGCACAGAGCACCTGGACACAGACGAGAGCAGTTTGAACGGAACCACACTGAGTCAGTGAACAGAGCATGCACGTTCTACAATTACAAACATAATGTCAGACAGGCCTAACATGTGTGGGAGGGTAAAAACATGCACACTATCACTTCCAGGAGAAAAACAAACATAATAATAATGTTTTTCTTATAATCAGACCAATGTTTTTATGGGTTTACCATGTCTTGAGGCTAAACTTCCTGCAGTCTCCTTCAGAGTCACGTGGTGTTACTGTGACGTGTCTTGTCAGATTTATACAGGTTTTGTCGTCCTTCCTGAAGTGGTAGGACAACGCCTCCTGTAGTCCGACTTTCTAAGGATGATCATTCAACACTCGGAAAAACACAAAATATATGCACAGGGAACAGAACCCGGTGGTAAATACGAAAGGATGGGATGCCGTCAAGCTGAGGAAGCAGTCCTACCAGGCCCGGTTGGGTTGTGGGACTCCTGAGGCACTCGACATGTACTGGCAGACCAAGCGGTTGACACGCCTGTGCAACATCGCGTGGCGTTTAGGGACAGTACCTCTGGACTGGCAGACCGGGGTGGTGTGGGGGACCGGAGGGTGTGTTCCAACTACAGAAGGATCACAGTCCTCAGCCTCCTCAGGAAAGTCTATGCCAGGGACTGGAGAGGAGAATGCGGCCGATAGTCGAACCTCAGATTCAGGAGGAACAATGTGGTTTTTGTCCCAGTCGTGGAACACTGGACCAGCTCTAGACCCTCTCCAGGGCCTGGAGGGTTTATGGGAGTTTGCCCAACCAAAACATGTGTTTTGTGGATCTGGAGAAGGCATTCGACTGTGTCCCTTGTGGCATCTTCTGGGGCTGCTCCGGGATTATGGGACCTTCTCTTTAGGGTTGTCCGGTCCTTGTACAACCAGAGTAAGACCTGTTCCCGGTGCATGTTGTGACGCTCTTTGTCACCAGTCCTGTTCATAATTTTTTATGTTTTTTAGCCGGAAAAGTGTTTTTATCCCACTTCAGGTTGGTGGAGAGTTCCTGCCTCAAGTTGAGGAGTTTAAGTATCTTGGGCTGTTGTTCAGGAATGAGAGATAGACAAACGCATTGGTGCAGCTTTTGCAGTGAAGACCCAGAACACGCTGGAGGGACTATGTCTCTCGGCTGGCCTGGGAACGTCTCCCCCCGGAAAGTGTTTGGGAGAGATGGAAATCTGGGAGTCTCTGCTTAGACTGCTGCCCCCACGATCCGGCCCCGGATAAGTGGAAGAAAATGGATGGATGGAACATGTCAAGGTCAATACTTAGAAACATTAGTCAGAAGAGTCTCACCTGCAGCGGTGAGGATGTACGGGTCTCTGAGCAGCATCAGTAACGGAGTCCTTCCCACGCTCTGGAAATAGAACAACAGACGCAGCAGAGAGTCAACCCTGAGAGTGAGCTCTACAGTCACTCACCATCACCTAGAGCTGTAAACAACTGCCTCCTCCTGAAGGGGGGGCGGTTTCTGCCATGGTTTATGATGTGTTCAGGTGCTGTCGGACAGAGCAGGCGTTGTGTTCTAACCTTGTTGTGTTCATGTGCTTTTAAAGGTCAGTGGGCTACCATTGTTAACTCCCTTGGATTTATCAGCTTTAAACTCTTCAGATGAGTCAGGTTTAACTTTAGCAGCTTTTCTCTGAATGCTGTTAAATCCTCAGGACACCCAAACGCAGCGTTAGTCTGAGCAGAGGCTGGGGACACAGTTCTTGAATTCTTTGTAAACTCAGACGAAGTGGCAGGGTTTAATGAAGCTGTGACAGTCGGACTGAACTCTGCAGGTGAACGCACTGAAACTCTAAAGGTTGGGACTCACCTCTGGAGAGATTGTGGACGGCTGCAGGATACAGAGCTGCAGAGCTAAGACACACATGAACATCTCATTAATGTCTTTTCATTTATCACTTTACTACAGTGTTTTAATACTGTTACTTTTGTGTCATGGGTTGTCATTAAAAGTTTTAAACTTATACCTCTACCTCATTCGTCTCATCTAATTATGGTCGGCTCATTTTTGGGCAAATAAAAATGTTGATTTGATCTTAAAAAGTTACATATA
>CM044550.2:973517-976017 GCA_024416835.2 Perccottus glenii | reverse complement strand
GCCTTCACTCTACAACATAACATGAAAACTGACTCTGACTCTATTAACCCCTAACCCCGTGTTTCACCAAACCTTTCTGACCTTTCATGGTCAGACTCCATCATGAGGTTTTCAGTTTCTGGTTGTAGCCGAAGGGACACAGTCACATTCTCAGATCTTAGATTTAGACTATATCCTTATTTTTCTCGTTCAGTTAAGCTCTTGTCTTTGCCCAGACTAACCCGTCCTGGGACCCTGCCGTTCCATCAAGATCCTGGCTGCAGTTGACCTCTGACCCTGATGGAAGCTCTAAGGACAGAGCTGTACAAAAGGTGTCCCTCCTGTTGCTCTCCCTTTGGCTTCACTCACTTTCGAACTCTGTTCCCCATGAGTTAGTAATTTAATAATTTATATTTTGTTAATAATTACTGGGTGCTCTTTTATGGTAATGCTTTGGTAAAAATATCTCTTACCTGTTGGTGAGCAGTCCGACTAAAGGGTTGACCAGCAGCTGAACGATGGCTTTAGATGCCAGCAGTAAACCCACTTTGAGGTTCTCCTGCTTCAGGGACTTCCGTCCTCCAGGCAGCGCTGCAGACACATGCCAGCAAAAAGTGTGACTACGTTTCCCAGTGTGCATCTGTGCTTGAAGAAGAAGAAGAAGAAGAAGAAGAAGAAGAAGAAGAAGAAGAAGAAGAAGAAGAAGAAGAAGAAGAAGAAGAAGAAGAAGAAGAAGAAGAAGAAGAAGAAGAAGAAGCTTCTCACAATATAATAAATAATAAATGATAAACTTCATCAGATGAACTTCCAGCCTTCACCACATTTTGGTGAAAGATTTGATTAATAATTCTCCTTTTTAACACGTACCGTAGAGTTGTTGGTGTCGTTGTGCAGTTCCTCTGTGCTCCTGATGGTGGCGCTCTCCCCTGTCTCCACTAAACTGAAGGTGGAGTTGTTGAAGAGAGAGACGAGAGAGGAGAAGGTGAAGGAGGTGAGGTTGGGCCGCGTGCCCAGGAAAGGAGCACCACGACTGGGCACAGGGAGCGGCGAGGCCTGGGCGCCTCTGGAGCTCAGGAGGTCTGACCCAGAGGAGTTTACGGGGATCCGGGGGTCTGACTCTGGGTGATCGATGGAGTACAAGAATGTCGGGAGGATGGGGACTGGACACAGAGAATAGATTCATACAAATTATCTGTCATTCTGAACAGATTATTAACAGAAGTCCAAAAAGTGAAGCTGCATTTCTTTTGTTTGATTCGTAGGTTTTTTGTTAAATGTAGGCTACACTGTTTTTTTTTTTTAACTTAGGATCCATGATCCAAGATGTCCAACAACAGACACAGCCTTGTTTCCACTGGAGTGGGTCGGTTCTGCCGCGTTTCCACCAAAAGTGTGAATTTAAACATTGTATTTATAATCCAAGCTGTATTTTTATTTATTTGTGGGTCATGTTGAATAAATAGAAAATGTTGTTTTTGTTGCTGCGGCAGAAGGAGATCTTGTTAATGACATTTGTGGAAGAGTCTATGGCACAATAAGCCGACCAGAGTAAACCTGCGTCTGACCTTTAACAGGTCTTTAAAGCTAAACATTAAACAGAGGCACATCCTTTTACTGCACAAACAGGATCTGAGGACCGCACCTTTACTTTTACCTTTGAAACAAACGGTTTTTAAAAATGTGGCATGAGAAACACAAGATTTCAGAATATTATTTTTGTTCAGACAGAGAGGAATATTGGCAGCATATGACCAGGATTATTGTTTTTAAAAGACATTTTAAGACTGATGAAAATGTCAAACATAAAAGCAGATGTAGACAATATAATATTATATAAATATGAGTTTACATTTTCCCAGCCTCTGTCCAGAAGAGGCCAGATTAAAATGATTCTTGGATTAATTTACAAAAGTCCAATCCCATTTCTGTAATTCAGACATTCCCAACGTCTAGAGAAGCCCCCCCTAAAAAAAACTCATAAACCTTTTTAAGTAAAGTATTTCTCTGAAAAGGTTTTTTTAAAACAGAACAAACAGGCTGTTGGCTGTAAAGGGTAATAATAATCTAAGCACTGAATAAAAAGTAAATACTAAATAATTTTTCTGTACTTATGTGGACAACCTTCACGACCCACCAGGGGGCCCCGCACCACAGTTTGTGAACAACTGCTTTAACTTATTTCCAGTAAGTCAGGGGTGGGGCTAAGATTACAGGGACACACACCTGTCGGAGCACAGATGTAATAAGATCTATAATAATCTCAAGTTTATAATTACATCAGATACAAGTCTGAAAAGAGGACATTATTTGAGGTTAGATTTCTCACCGATCACAGTGAAGAGCATGTTGTCCAGCAGCAGAGCCACACTGACCACCACCAGCACCAGACGAGGAGACTCTCTGCTCAGGGACCAACACCTCATGATTCCTGCTGAACACAAAACATTTACACTACATTACCCACAATGCACCAATCTAAAAGACTCTGCTCTGAAACAGATCATTTAAAGTTCAGATCTGT
>CM044550.2:806017-968517 GCA_024416835.2 Perccottus glenii | reverse complement strand
TAAGAGCCGAAGAGGAAAAATATACAAGAAGAAAGTATTAGTAGAAATAATAAATTATAAGTGCAAACAATTAGTACAAAAAGAAGTGCAATACTCAGGTCCTGTCGGTGTGTCCCTGTTAGGTTCAGTCACGTGCAGGTAAGTCGATGGTCTTTACTCTCTTCGGTCACGCGATGACAGCTAGCGGTGCTGCCGCGGGTGGTTACTCACACTTAAATACCCTTCTATTCAAGTAATTGAATTCAGCAGGTCACGCCCAGACGGCAAACAACTCAAACATAAACTAGCCGCAGCTGAGACTAGACACCGGTACACCATGTGACATAAACACAGTAAAACACTGCAAATTTCTCAACAATAACACAGACACTAAACACGGACACATGAGACATTACATACACTCACAGTTCTGTAGGCTTCTGCTGATTCTTTTGCTCATAAAATATGTGGGGAGTGGAAGATTTTAGTTTGTCGAAAATGAATTATATTTTTTCTGTAAATGATTCTCAAATTGACCCAGTAAACATGCAACTAAAAGTCAAATTTATTGGCCCCAAAATTCCACCGACAAAAATGTATGTATTTGAAGTCCCGAGGAAAACGAAGTGAAAATGACTCAGTGGCCTCTGTCATTGGAAAATGAAAACATTGTGCCTATGGAAAGTGAAAGTAAATGAAACTTGTACACACATCCAGTATGGGCTTATGAACAAAAAAGCCAAAGGGGACCACACTATCACACACGGGAAGGCATTGCAGCCATTTTGAATTGAAAATTCATTGACTTAAAATACTGATGTCCTTTTAAAAACAACAGAAAATAGCTGCTTCATTCCACAGACACCAAACTTGGGCAAAATGAGCTAAACACATGTGTTAAAATAGACAGGTGTTTCTATCAAAATGTTTTGTGTGATTATATTTTTTTATTATAATTTTGTATATATTTTTATTATAATTTTTCTGCAAAATGATCCTCAATTTGACTTTTTGATGTTTAACTAAAAGTCATTTATTATTGCTCCCAGACTTCAAGCTCGGCAAAAATGTATGTATTTCACACACACACACACAAAAACACAACACACACACACACACACACACACACACACACACACACACACACACCTATGGAAAATGAAAGTAAATTTTTCCAATGTAGAAATACAAAACTTGGTACATCCATAGGACACCTCAGGGGCAAACAGAAAAGTTTATTACAGCCATACCGTAAACTCAACAGAAAATCTACTATGTTGGGTGGAATGCGTGACCACCTAAATTGCATATCCCTTGTGTCTAAAGGCTTTTCATCTAAAAGCTCCAAATTTGGTGAGTATATCTTACACGTGTAAAAAAAGTTATCAATTTGTTTTTGATACATTTGTGGCTGTGGTCGAATGAGTCTGTGAAGAGGCAGCCATTTCTTTGGGAAATAAATGCCATTTCCCAATTGCCAGGATCCTTCCTTTAGAGGAGGCCCTCCAGAAGAGAATGCTAGAGTCTATGAGAAAACTCCTCAGAATCCTTCTGGAACTTATAACCTTGTACTTTTAAACAAGTTATATTTACATTTTGTCTTTTAAACAGGGGTGCAGCGATTCCTTGGATCCAAATCTCCAGCCAGTACTTTGTTTTGATGTTTAGCTAAGCATAATCTATTATTTTCAAAGGTTCAGACAGCTCCCAGGAAAACCAGGGATTGTGGAGACCTTTAACTCTAAATTACAAGGTGGTGTAGCAGGCCCCAGCAGTAGCACAGGCCCGGTTATTTGACTTTACCGTGAAGTTTACGATTTAAAGATAATAAATTTATAGTTGGGCCATGCTTACATGTCTCAAGGTTTATCGCCGCTAAGTAAAGAAAAGAATTTATTTATCTGTTTTCTCTGGTTTGGTTCACAGTGTTCAAGTGACAACAGAAGAACCAAATATTGAATAATCATTTTTTATTCACAGTTTATCCCAAAGACAATTTATTGGTTATTACTTCAAACTGTTCCAACTGGAACTTTTTTTTGTCTAAAAAACAAACAAAAATCATTTCCGCCACAATGTGTCTAAAGTAAAAAGTGCAACAGACACGACACTGACTGTGGACAGGGACTGTTGGAAACAAGTGTTGGAATTGTTATGGGGACAATATGCTGTAGATTTTATTAAACTGGTCAAATTCACTCAAAAAGTAACAGTAGCACTCATGAGGGAAAGCTTGGGCATAACGAGCATGTTGTCAGGACTTCTGCACCTGGAGGCCTAAGGATTTTCCGTAGCCATGGCTTCAACACATCTCGATGCAGCAAAAGCCCAAATGAAAACACAATCATCGTATAATGTTATTAATCAAAATCAAATCTTGAAACTGTCGTCTGCTAAATTAAGTGCAGCCCTGGTTTGTTCAGACTTTTGTTGGAGGTGAGTCAGTCCCAGTTGAACCGGTTCTGGTGGGACTTAGCAGCCGCCGAGCTGCAGCATCCAGCTGAACTTAACCAGCTCTGTACATTCGACACCGCAGTCTGTGGGCCAGACCTCCACCGTGGCATCTGAGTCCAGTGGGAACCGGAACCTGAGGACCACACAGACCCGGTCAGAGAGGGAGGGAGACAGGTCCTGGGTTAGTCCTGGTTTAGTCCTGGTTTAGACCTGGTTTAGTCCTGGTTTAGACCTGGTTTAGACCTGAAATCTGGACCTGGGAGATTTAGAGCCGATTTAGACCTGGTTTAGACCTGGTTTACAGTCCTGGTTTAGACCTGGTTTAGACCTGAAAATTCAGTCCTGTTTAATTTCCTGGTTTTGGTGTGTGTGTATAGTCCTGTAATTAGTCCTGGTTTAGACCTGGTTTAGTCCTGGTTTAGACCTGGTTTAGACCTGGTTTTAGACCTGGTTTAGACCTGGTTTAGAATGGTTTAGACCTGGTTTAGACCTGGTTCTTAGACCTGGTTTAGACCTGGTTTCGACCTGGTATATGGTTTAGACCTGGTGAGATTGAGCTTGGTTTCAGTCGAGACCCTGGTTTAGACCTGGTTTAGACCTGGTTGTAGACCTGGTTTAGTCCTGGTTTAGTCCTGGTTTAGACCTGGTTTAGTCCTGGTTTAGACCTGGTATAGTCCTGGTTTAGTCCTGGTTTAGACCTGGTTTAGTCCTGGTTTAGACCTGGTTTAGACCCGGTTTAGACCTGGTTTAGGCCGGTTTGACCTGGTTTAGACCTGGTTTGGCACTGGTTTAGACCTGGTTTACCTGGTTTAGACCTGGTTTAGACCTGGTTTAAATAGTCCTGGTTTAGACCAGGTTTAGTCCTGGTTTAGAGCCGGTTTAGACCTGGTTTAGACCTCGAACTGGTTAGACCTGGTTTAGACCTGGTTTTAGACCTGGTGACCTGGTTTAGACCTGGTTTAGACCTGGTTTAGACCTGGTTTAGACCTGGTGTCTTAGTCCTGGTTTAGACCTGCTTTAGTCCAAGTCAATGTGACTTAGGCCTGCCTGTAGTTTGATTCCTGCAGATGAGAAATGAGTTCTTGTCCACTAGATAGTGACAGGCTTATGCTGAGCCTGAGATGAGATACTGCTGGTTGTTCTGGACGTCCACAGTGTTGCAGGTGGTTTTCTTCACAAAGTCGATGTCGGTCCCACCTCTCACTGCATCAAACTCAAAAAACAAACTCAACTGATAATGTAACTTATACTGAAATTGCATTAAATTGAAAAAAAATATTTTGTAAAGTCAAGAGTTAAGGATCAACACATCTCATAAACTTAAAGCAACTCTATGTAACCCTTTAGCTCATATTTTTAGCACTTTTAGCAATAAATGCATTTTGATCAATTTTAATTAATTTTTTAAAAAGACGCTACCAACAAACACTGACCATTGCTGTTCTTCACGACCTCGACTACGCTGGCTGTGTAGCTCACAAAGTCTCCCTCGGACGAAGAGGACGTCACCTTTACTTTGAACGCTGTGGACAGAATCAGAACACTAATCATTTGTATTTTGTTTAAATGTTTCTGGAGCATCTAGGTTTTATCACAGAAACAGGGAATATTGAAAGACCATTTTCCTTGCACTCCATCTCGTGTCTGAGCCGTGAGATTGGTGTTGACCACTCCTCTGAAGAAAAAGAGCTGCAACAGCAAAACATTCAGTGTAAGTGTTAGACCAGTGTTGGTCCAGTGTTAGACCAGTGTTAGACCAGTGTTGGTCCAGTGTTAGACCAGTGTTAGTCCAGTGTTAGACCAGTGTTGGTCCAGTGTTAGACCAGTGTTGGTCCAGTGTTAGACCAGTGTTAGTCCAGTGTTAGACTCTGAGTGTGCACAGTGTTAGTCCAGTGTTAGTCCAGTGTTAGACCAGTGTTGGTCCAGTGTTAGACCAGTGTTAGTCCAGTGTTAGACCAGTGTTAGTCCAGTGTTAGACCAGTGTTAGTCCAGTGTTATGACCAGTGTTAGACCAGTGTTCAACTAACAGGTCAGTGTTAGACCAGTGTTAGACACAGTGTTGGTCCAGTGTTAGACCAGTGTTAGTCCAGTGTTAAACCAGTGTTAGACCAGTGTTAGACACAAACACGGACTAGTGTTAGTCCAGTGTTAGTCAGTGTTAGACCAGTGTTAGTCCAGTGTTAGACCAGTGTTGAGTCAAGTGTTGTCCAGTGTTAACAGAGTTGGTTTTGGTCCAGTGTTAGACCAGTGTTAGACCAGTGTTAGACCAGTGTTAGTCCAGTGTTAGACCAGTGTTAGACCAGTGTTAGTCCAGTGTTAGACCAGTGTTGGTCCAGTGTTAGACCAGTGTTGGTCCAGTGTTAGACCAGTGTTAGACCAGTGTTAGTCCAGTGTTAGACCAGTGTTAGACCAGTGTTAGTCCAGTGTTAGACCAGTGTTAGTCCAGTGTTAGACCAGTGTTAGTCCAGTGTTAGACCAGTGTTAGACCAGTGTTAGTCCAGTGTTAGACCAGTGTTAGTCCAGTGTTAGACCAGTGTTAGTCCAGTGTTGGTCCAGTGTTAGACCAGTGTTAGTCCGGTGTTAGTCCAATGTTAGACCAGTGTTAGACCAGTGTTAGACCAGTGTTAGACCAGTGTTAGTCCAGTGTTTGTCCAGTCTTAAGCCAGTCTTAGTCCAGTGTTAGTCCAGTGTTAGTCCAGTGTTAGACCAGTGTTAGCCCAGTCTTAGTCCAGTGTTAGTCCAGTGTTATTCCAGTGTTAGACCAGTGTTAGTCCAGTGTTAGTCCAGTGTTATTCCAGTGTTAGACCAGTGTTAGTCCAGTGTTAGACCAGTGTTAGTCCAGTGTTAGTCCAGTCTTAGTCCAGTGTTATTCCAGTCTTAGACCAGTGTTAGTCCAGTGTTAGTCCAGTGTTAGACCAGTTTTAGTCCAGTGTTAGTCCAGTGTTAATCTAGTCTTAGACCAGTCTTAGTCCAGTGTTAGTCCAGTGTTAGTCCAGTCTTAGGCCAGTCTTAGTCCAGTGTTAGACCAGTCTTAGTCCAGTGTTAGTTCAGTGTTAGACCAGTGTTAGTCCAGTGTTAGTCCAGTCTTAGGCCAGTCTTAGTCCAGTGTTAGTCCAGTGTTAGACCAGTCTTAGTCCAGTGTTAGTTCAGTGTTAGTCCAGTGTTAGTCCAGTCTTAGACCAGTCTTAGTCCAGTGTTAGTCCAGTGTTAGACCAGTGTTAGTCCAGTGTTAGTCCAGTCTTAGGCCAGTGTTAGTCCAGTGTTAGTCCAGTGTTAGTACCAGTCTTAGACCAGTGTTAGTCCAGTGTTAGTTCAGTGTTAGACCAGTGTTAGTCCAGTGTTAGTCCAGTGTTAGGCCAGTCTTAGTCCAGTGTTAGTCCAGTGTTAGACCAGTGTTAGTCCAGTGTTAGACCAGTGTTAGCCCAGTCTTAGTCCAGTCTTAGTCCAGTGTTATTCCAGTGTTAGACCAGTGTTGGTCCAGTGTTAGACCAGTGTTAGTCTAGTCTTAGTCCAGTGTTAGTCCAGTCTTAGTCCAGTGTTAGTCTAGTGTTAGTTCAGTGTTAGACCAGTGTTAGTCAAGTGTTAGTCCAGTCTTAGGCCAGTCTTAGTCCAGTGTTAGACCAGTGTTAGTCCAGTGTTAGACCAGTGTTAGCCCAGTCTTAGTCCAGTGTTATTCCAGTGTTACACCTGTGTTAGTCCAGTGTTAGACCAGTGTTAGTCCAGTGTTAGTCCAGTGTTAGACCAGTGTTAGTCCAGTGTTATTCCAGTGTTAGTTCAGTGTTAGACCAGTGTTAGACCAGTGTTAGTCCAGTGTTAGTCCAGTGTTAGTCCAGTCTTAGTCCAGTCTTAGTCCAGTGTTAGTCCAGTCATAGTCCAGTGTTAGTCCAGTGTTAGACCAGTGTTAGTCCAGTGTTAGTCCAGTGTTAGTCCAGTGTTAGTCCAGTGTTAGACCAGTGTTAGACCAGTGTTAGACCAGTCCAGAAGAACTGAGGTGTAGAGGAGCAGTCAGGACTCACCAGTCACACACTGACACTGGTTGAACTGACATAGTCTGCGGAGCTTCTGCTCCTGATCCGAGACTTGTTTGGTGCATTTACTGCCTGCAACAACCCAAAACAACAAAGACAAAAAGAAAATTGTTAAAAGAACGCAAAGGCCACACAGACTGGTCACAGAGCTGACCTCTGTCCTGCTCCTCGTAGACAGTGAACACAGTGTCACTGGTCCCTCCCACGGTAAACGCTATTCGGATCCTGAAGCCAACGCACAAGAAATGGTCTGAGGGAATCTGAGAACAGACGGAAATGAGCTACTGTCAGCTGTTATTTTCTGTATATTGTGATCTGTCTGTTTCTAATACTGTGCTTTATAGGTAATGCAGTTCCATATGTGTCCTTTAGTCTGTGCCTGAGGAAACAGCTGCAGACGGGAGTGACTTACAGAGTTGACATGCACAACCACAGTCCTGCCGTTGAGTTTGTAGTTGGCGATAAGCGGGTCATCATCGTCTCGGAGCGGGCGCAGGTCGTCCAGAAACGGCTCGACTCCTGAGGGCAGCTGGATCTCCATCACTGTCATCATGGACTCAGACACATGCTCGTCTGGAGGCGGCTTGAACCTGCGACACGAGACAGAGGCCTGAAACAACACTCAGGAGGAGTCATGTCTGCATCAATAATAATAATTATTGGGTGCTGCTAGTTCTCTTCAGGTCATTTAAAATCTGATCATGTCATGTCCTTCATATTAATCCAAACATGAACTAGACATAACTAGACATAACTAGACGTAGACATAACTTGCCACTGAATGACTTGGTAACTTGTCGTGAGAGTGTGTGTTAAAGATACGAGGCGTATTTTTCATCTACAGCCTTCACTACATGATATAAAATCTCATGTATTGTTCACTTTTCTGAGCAACTGTTCCATTGTTACATGTTTGTGCTTTGCTTCATTCTTGCAAGAATTAAACCTGACCATTATTTTTTAAATTGTACACTGTCTCCGTTTGTCACTCTGGATAATGAATTATGGACAAAGAATTCTTATAACATATGTTCACTTTAAGAAAAATGTAAAGTACAGGTTGGTGAAGGATTGAACTAAAGTGTATGCTTTTATTGTGAGGGGCAGATCCTGCCGGAACAAGATCCGGGCAATCTCATATTTTGACCTGGTGTTCCGGTAACTGTTCGCTTGGATACAGCAGTGCCTCAGCTCAGACCCCCTTTGCTCCTCACAGTGAGCAAAACTAAATATTTCTTGATTGAAGCTGTCTACTTCTAAATCTGCTTTAAATTTCAGTCTCTCTTCTTCTGTGGTCACGAGCTTTGGGTCATGACCGAAAGAACAAGATCCTAGTTCCAGGCGGAAGAAATGAGCTTTCTCTGGAGGGTGGCGGGGCGCTTCCTTAGCGATAAGGTGAGGAGCTCAGTCGCTCAGGAGGAGCTCAGAGTAGAGCCGCTTCTCCTCCACATCGAGAGGAGCAGCGTCAACAAACGTTGACGAAAACTATGACAAACTATTTTTTTCAACAATGTTTTTCGCGGACAAAAACAAAACAAAAATGAAAACAATTTCATAATGATAAAAACATTTTTGTGAACGAATAAAAGACAAAACAAAAACAACTTGTGACAAAACCAGTCGGAGAAGGGAAAGAGTAAGTAGAACAGCCAATCAGAGCGCGCCTCGTTGTTACGCGGCGGTGCCGAGATGTTAACTGACGTCAGAGAAACAAGTGGTGCAAACTGTGAAAAATAAAAAATGTCTGAGAAATAGACCTATGGTCTCATTTCAAGTTTCAGAATGTGTATTTTGCATCTTTTTGAGACACATTGATGTATTTTTGTTTATATTAAAATAGACAGCAAGATTTTTTTTTACTATTGATATTGTTTTTCATTGATTAAAACTATTTTCAATAAAAGGCAGTTGTGTTGAAATAAACAGTGTGAAATATGTTTGCACATTTAAATCTCAAATGAAAGTATAGTTTTATGTCTGATACAGAAGGTCAAGAAAGTATAGTTTTATGTCTGATACAGAAGGTCAAAATTATTACCATAGTCGACTAAATTTATTTTAATTTTAGTCGACTAAATCTAGACTAAAACTAAAACAAGTAAGATGACTAAAATGAGACTAAAACTAAAGATAATTTCAGTCAAAAGACTAAGACCAAAACTAAATAAAAATTTCTTGTTAAAAGTAACACTGGAGAGGAGCAGCTGAGGTTCGGGCATCTGTTCCGGTTGCCCCCTGGACGCCTCCCTGGGGAGGTGTTTCGGGCATGTCCCATGATTTTACTGACCCGGGTTTCAAACTACATTTTTCGATTCGGCAACTGTTGCAAAATAAGAGAGTTCCTGGGTTGTGTTCCGGCTCAAATTAAGGCCTGCAGTAAAATAAAACTGAAATAAAACTAAGTTGAAGGAAAGTGGCAATGTGAAAAATGGGTGAACAAAGTATATGTAATAATTTTAAGTTTGGACACTTTGCAGCTGTTAACCCAAGTTTAGACAAGAAACATAGGTTTGTTTCTGTGGAGCACTGCCGCCTGTATAGCATCAAAGTCTTACTTTGCACAGGCTACGAGGTGAGGAGCACTCAGGCTGCGATCTGAGGACAGACAGAAAATAAGACCAAGAAAACATCAAGATACAATCTATTGTTGCATACTCATAAAACTTAGAATAAAAACAAAATAAAAATGGTTCAATGGACTCTTTAAGAGTTTGTAAACAACATGGTGCAAGCTGGGGCCTGTATTAGTTAATTAGCTTAGGTTATAGCTTTCATGCTAAAGCATATTTTTTTACGCTGATGAATGTATTTGTAATCTAATGCAATCAGTAATTTTGTGTCTTAAAAAAAGGTTTATTTCCTAAATATTTGCTGATTGTTGAAATGAACGGAAAAGTCTGGTATTTTTGTCACTGTCAGGGGCATGCAGTTTTTGGAGACGTCACTTGGGAAAGGGTCTTTTTTAACCATGTAGCAGAACAACCCTTGGAATCCCCACGGATTAACTGTCCTGTCTTTTCTATCATTGCCAGAGGCCTTTAGAGACAAGCCTGTATCTAAAGTCTGAAGGAGGACTGGGTTAACACTGTTTTCTTTCAGACTAAAAGGACGGCCAGAGTGTCTTTGAAAACAGACTTCTACAATGGTCAAAACACCACCCCCTGGTGGTCAAATGAACAAATGACTATCCAATCATCAAAAGACAATTTCGTAATTACTGCATTAAAGGAAAATGTATTTTTGATATTGTGTTGTTTATACTGTTCTCTTCCAGGACACGGAGTTGGGACCAAATAACTCCCTTTATGGTTTATGATTTCCGTTTTGTTTTAAATGAAATGTAATGAATGTTTCAACAATATTCTACATATTCATAATACTCTACTTTTCTTTGTATAATCCTACAAGTATAAATGTTTGGTGTGTGTTATGAGAATAAGGTGAAACAAAAGGAATGTTTTAAAAACTTTAGTTAAAAACTTTAGTTTAAATGTTCCCAAGCAACTTCCTCTTCCGCCGGAAGAGCGCCCCCGACTCAAAGGTGATAAAAGCTGGCTGCTAGCCAAAAATCCCTCTCTTGCCTCTTGGCTTCCAGTCTCGTCGGAACCTGCGTCTACGGACCATCCGCTCCCAGCGGGGACCGCCCCAACCATGGCCAAAGCTTCGAGCCTCGTGTTAGCACGAGTAAACTTTCCTTTGTTCTAAAGACGGTGCCTGCTAAAGCGTCTGCTCTTTCCCAAAAGAGCGCGCAGAAGCAAGTCTTAACCAGCAACAGCTAAGAATTCTTTCATGGACATCGCAATGACCTGCACAACCTCAGACTTTTAACGGTACACGGAGGCCCATGTGCTTTGGACAACAACCGGACGCCTCTCTCTACTCCCGGGCTGCAAACCCTCTGGACGAGACGCGACGGCATCCTTGGTGTGGAACGCTCCATCAGTAAGCGACGAACTTTCTGGAGAACATTCAGGACGCTCGGACCGCTGATAGCGACCCACCTAACCGAGCCAGCCCGCTGACTACAGAGTAAGTCCGCACGTGACACAACAGCCTTGGTGTCGTTAAATGTCCTCTGTCTAAAACCGCCATCCCCTTCTCCGTTAAAAGTCACTTCGTTAAATTTCATCATTTAGATTAACACGTCTAAACATTCCTTTGGTTCACAAACCATCTGAAAGCAAATATTTATTCCTGTATTTATCCCTGTGTTATTCCTGTGTTCGTTCCTGTGTCTTGTTTCCAATCCCTTTCCCTGTTCCAATGTCATTGACCATTATCGATTTGTGTAATTTTTAATAAAATCCCATAAAAGACATTAATGTTTCTCTGTTTATATTTAAGAAATGTTCGAAAACAAGAAGAATTCTCTTCCTTTAAGATTAATGAGACTAGATTAAACAGTTTCTCTGGACCTGTTAAAACCAGGGTGGTGCCCTTTTAATCAGAAATTAATTTTAATGAATTAATATTAATATAAAAATTAATTAAAATTATTAAAATTAATCTTCTATATGTTTATACAAACATACCCTTGTATGCTAAAGTGTATTTTTGGTGCCTCCGTGCAAGGAAATAATTTTGATAATAAAAATATTAGTTGATAATTTACTCAAATTAATAAATTAATATTTCTTATTACATCATAATCAGTACACTACAACCATTTCAATATTCTATGTCTGCTTCCTAAGTTTTTTTTTTAATTGACTTTCCTTGTCGTCTTGACAACGAGGTGCAGTCACTACACACAACCCGAACACAAATGTACAGAGACTCACCGCTGGAGCCGGACTTGAGCATTTCTAGAGTGATGTCGAAGTAACAGTCTTTCTGAGGAGGAACCATCTGGTAATAAACCGTCTTCAGCTGAAACACAAACACACACCAGCGCTCCAGTGCATTCTGGGTAATATCCACGTTTCAAAACAGCAGTGTTTAAACTCACCTTCACATGAGACACTCCTTTACTGAAGCCTGTGCTCACCACAACATTGCTGTTCTTTGTGATCTGAAACAATATCCACAGCAGTGTTTAAACTCACCTTCACATGAGACACTCCTTTACTGAAGCCTGTGCTCACCACAACATTGCTGTTCTTTGTGATCTGAAACAAGAGCAGGACTAAACCAGGTCTGAAACAGGACTGAACCATGTCTAAACCAGGTCTGAACCAGGTCTGAACCAGGTCTGAACCCAGTTTTAGTCCCTGCATGCTGTACCTGGATGGGATTAGTAGTGCCTTGGTTGGGTTAGTAGTACCTGGATAAGGTCAGCAGTACCTGGATAAGCTCAGCTGTTGCTGGATAAGGTCAGTTGTTCCTGGATAAGGTCAGTTGTTCCTGGATAAGGTCAGTTGTTGCTGGATAAGGTCAGTAGTACCTGGATAAGGTCAGTTGTTCCTGGATAAGGTCAGTTGTTCCTGGATAAGGTCAGTTGTTGCTGGATAAGGTCAGTTGTTGCTGGATAAGGTCAGTTGTTCCTGGATAAGGTCAGTTGTTCCTGGAAAGGTCAGTTGTTGCTGGACAATAGTACCTGGATAAGGTCAGTAGTACCTGGATAAGGTCAGTTGTTCCTGGATAAGGTCAGTTGTTGCTGGATAAGGTCAGTTGTTCCTGGATAAGGTCAGTTGTTCCTGGAAAAGGTCAGTTGTTGCTGGATAAGGTCAGTAGTACCTGGATAAGGTCAGTTGTTCCTGGATAAGGTCAGTTGTTCCTGGATGAGGTCAGTAGTACCTGGATGGGAGAGGCCACTGGGGCTCTGCGGGTCAGGTGGACCTCCGTGTTCAGCTCAGACTCTCTGTTGAAGCGGATGTTGAGCTCCTGGTCCAGTTCGGTTTTAGGGATTTTGTAAGAGTACAGTGTCACGGCCTCCAGGGTCATCAGAGTGTCCTCAGAGAGAGACAAACCCACAAACCCACAGTCAAACAAACCCATAGACAAAGAAACCTGAAGACAAACTCACAGACAAACAAACCTACAGACAAACCCACAGACAAACAAACCTACAGAAAAACTCACAGACAAACAAACCTACAGACAAACCCACAGACAAACAAACCTACAGACAAACCCACAGACAAACAAACCTACAGACAAACCCACAGACAAACAAACCTACAGACAAACCCACAGACAAACAAACCTACAGACAAACCTCCAAACTCACAGACAAACAAACCTACAGACAAACCCACAGACAAACAAACCTACAGACAAACCCAAAGACAAACAAACCTACAAACAAACAAACCTACAGACAAACAAACCTACAGACAAACCACAGACAAACAAACCTACAGAAAAACTCACAGACAAACAAACCTACAGACAAACCCATGGACAAACAAACCTACAAACAAACTCACAGACAAACAAACCTATAGACAAACCCACAGACAAACAAACCTACAGAAAAACTCACAGACAAACAAACCTACAGACAAACTCACAGACAAACAAACCTACAGACAAACCCACAGACAAACAAACCTACAGACAAACCCACAGACAAACAAACCTACAGACAAACCCACAGACAAACAAACCTACAGACAAACCCACAGACAAACAAACTACAGACAAACCCACAGACAAACAAACCTACAGACAAACCCACAGACAAACAAACCTACAGACAAACCCACAGACAAACAAACCTACAGACAAACCCACAGACAAACAAACCTACAGACAAACTCACAGTCAAACAAATCTACAGACAAACCTACAGACAAACAAACCTACAAACAAACAAACCTACAGACAAACTCACAGACAAACAAACCTACAGACAAACCCACAGTTAAACAAACCTACAGACAAACCGAAAGACAAACAAACCTACAAACAAACAAACCTACAGACAAACCCACAGACAAACAAACCTACAGACAAACAAACCTACAGACAAACCCACAGACAAACAAACCTACAGACAAACTCACAGACAAACAAACCTACAGACAAACCCACAGACAAACAAACCTACAGACAAACTCACAGACAAACAAACCTACAGACAAACCCACAGACAAACAAACCTACAGACAAACCCAGACAAACAAACCTACAGAAAAACTCACAGACAAACAAACCTACAGACAAACCCACAGACAAACAAACCTACAGACAAACCCACAGACAAACAAACCTACAGACAAACCCACAGACAAACAAACCTACAGACAAACCCACAGACAAACAAACCTACAGAAAAACCCACAGACAAGCAAACCTACAGACAAACCTACAGACAAACAAACCTACAGACAAACCTACAGACAAACCCACAGACAAACAAACCTACAGACAAACTCACAGACAAACAAACCTACAGACAAACCCACAGACAAGCAAACCTACAGACAAACCTAGACAAACAAACCTACAGACAAACCTACAGACAAACCCACAGACAAACAAACCTACAGACAAACCCACAGACAAACAAACCTACAGACAAACCCACAGACAAACAAACCTACAGACAAACCCACAGACAAACAAACCTACAGACAAACCCACAGACAAACAAACCTACAGAAAAACCCACAGACAAACCCACAGACAAACAAACCTACAGACAAACAAACCTACAGACTATTGCAGAGACAAGGGGTCTCCTTTATGGAGCCCATTTTTGTCAATCCTTGAACCATTTTATTGAATTATGACCTGGATGGATGAGAATCTCCAAAGAAAACATACAGAGTTCTTAAACCTGTAGCTCTCTGTTTGTCTGAGAGGTGTTGTTTACCTGCAGAGTGAAGTAGCCCCCTCCGTAGTGCTGGTCCTGGGTCAGCCAAGAAACAATGGGTTTGCTGTACTGGAACCGACCCTTTAAAAAACAGAATAACACCTCAATCTCACCACCTCAGAACCAAAATAAAGACAGTATTTAGTTTTATATTTTATTTCTGTGGTGAGTCTGACCTTGAGCATAAAAGTGAGCAGAGCGTAGGCCGTGGTCTCCACAGTCTGTCCACTTGTCTCATCCGGTTTGAGCCAGTCTGTTTTCACCTCTGCCTCCTGCCAGTACCTCAGCACCGGAGGGCTCCCTAAACACAGAAGCAGAGGGTTAGGGCCTGCTAAAGCCTGTTCAAACCAGTTTAAATTACAACTTAAATGTGTTTATCCACAACTGTTTAAACCCATCAAAAAATCTAGAACTAGAACCTGTTTAAATCCAACTTAAACCTGTTCAAATTCATCTAAAACCTGTTCAAATCCAAATAAAAGCAGTTTTGAATTAAACTAAATCTTGTTTAAATTGAAATTAAACTGGTTTCAGTCTCTCTAGAACCTTTCTGCTTGGCGTGGGTCTCCAGTCTGTCCACCAATCTGTTGGAGGCGATGCCCTCGGAGTCGTGCAGAGTCAGAGCGTAGGCTGCCACCGACAGGATGTACACCTTCTGTACGGCGTCTGCGTTTTGGGAAATGTATTGTATGGCAGACTGGATACTGTTCTCCTGAGACTGGAACAACAAAGCCCTGAGTTAGACCTGCTTTAGTCACAGCTGCTCTGATGACATTAAACTGGTGTTATCATAAAGTACTCAGTGTTGTAAATTTAAAAACACATACAGTGTTAAAACAAACACTGTATAAGTACCTTGTGGCCTTTACAAAAAATCATAAACTAAAACCTGTTCCTGAATAAAGTACCCTTAGTCCTGCTCTAGTCCAGATCCAGTCCTGCTCTAGTCCTGGTCCTAGTCCTGGTCCTGGTCCTGGTCCTGGTCCAGTCCTGCCCTAGTCCTGGTCCAGTCCTTCCCTAGTCCTAGTCCTGGTCCTGGTCCTGGTCCTGGTCCTGGTCCTAGTCCTGGTCCAGTCCTGCCCTAGTCCTAGTCCTAGTCCTGGTCCTGGTCCTGGTCCTGGTCCAGTCCTGCTCTTACTTGCAGCTCCAGTTCTTTAGCCGAGATACTCGTTGCTTTGTGGAGAGCGATGAGAACAAACGATGTGAGATAAACGTACTTCTCCAGTGAGTCCGACTGCTGCGCTTGGATACAACCACAATTTATATATTTAACATTAACTCAATACTCCTGAAATAAACTGATTAATACCAAATACAGACCATTATCCTGTTGGGTTTGAAGTTGGACGTGTCAGTGAAAGCTCCGTCTGGTCTCTGAGTGTTGACTAACCAGTTCACCGATTTGGCCAGAGACTCGTGGTCAACGGGAACTATCTCGTTCACCATGGCCAGGGTCTGCACGGCCAGAGCTGTCACCCTGAGGAGACAGAAATCCATCTAAAACCTGTTCAGATCCATCTAAAAAAATCCAACTAAAACCTGTTTAAATCCAACTAAAACCTGTTCAGATCCATCTAAAACCTGTTCAAATCCATCTAAAACCTGTTAAAATCCAACTAAAACCTGTTTAAATCCATCTAAAACCTGTTCAAATCCATCTGAAACCTGTTCAAATCCATCTAAAACCTGTTCAAATCCATCTAAAACCTGTTCAAATCCATCTGAAACCTGTTCAAATCCATCTAAAACCTGTTCAAATTCATCTAAAACCTGTTCAAATCCATCTAAAACCTGTTCAAATCCATCTAAAACCTGTTCAGATCCATCTAAAACCTGTTCAAATCCATCTAAAACCTGTTCAAATCCAACTAAAACCTGTTCAGATCCATCTAAAACCTGTTCAAATCCATCTAAAACCTGTTCAAAACCAACAAAAACCCTTTCAAATTCAATTAAAACGACCTCAAATCTATCTAAACCCTTCTGGGTGAAACTGTAAAGATGATGTGTTCTGACCAGGTGCTGGACTCCTTGTTCATCCACATGCTGTAGCTGTAGTCTCCTTTTCTGAACGAGCTCACACTGACCAGACCTGAAAACACACAGGATAAATACTCTTCATGGATCTAAACTTGACAGTTGTGTCAGCATTAAATGAACGGGAGGGGGTCACCTTCTTTAATGCGGTCCTTGAGGTTCCCAGAGCTCTTCTGGACATCCGGTCCGAGAATGTGCCATCGTCCCGTTGTTTCCAGATACTGATAAACATGGAGCACAGGCAGGACGCCCCCCAGCTCCGAGACCGCAGACCCGTCCTGAAGGTTCAGCAGGGTCCTCAGGCCCTCTGGGTTCTCCACCACCGACACGAACTCATCAAACATCTCTCCTGGAATAATACACAAGAATCATACCTTCAAATCCACCTAAAACCTGTTCAAATCCAAATTAAACCTGTTCAAATCCAACTAAAACCTGTTCAAATCCAACTAAAACCTGTTCAAATCCAACTAAAACCTGTTCAAATCCATCTAAAACCTGTTCAAATCCATCTAAAACCTGTTCAAATCCAACTAAAACCTGTTCAAATCCAACTAAAACCTGTTCAAATCCATCTAAAACCTGTTCAAATCCATCTAAAACCTGTTCAAATCCATCTAAAATCTGTTCAAATCCATCTAAAACCTGTTCAAATCCATCTGAAACCTGTTCAAATCCATCTAAAACCTGTTCAAATCCAACTAAAACCTGTTCAAATCCATCTAAAACCTGTTCAAATCCAACTAAAACCTGTTCAAATCCAACTAAAACCTGTTCAAATCCATCTAAAACCTGTTCAAATCCATCTAAAACCTGTTCAAATCCATCTAAAATCTGTTCAAATCCATCTAAAACCTGTTCAAATCCAACTAAAACCTGTTCAAATCCATCTAAAACCTGTTCAAATCCATCTAAAACCTGTTCAAATCCAACTAAAACCTGTTCAAATCCAACTAAAACCTGTTCAAATCCATCTAAAACCTGTTCAAATCCAACTAAAACCTGTTCAAATCCAACTAAAACCTGTTCAAATCCATCTAAAACCTGTTCAAATCCATCTAAAACCTGTTCAAATCCATCTAAAATCTGTTCAAATCCATCTAAAACCTGTTCAAATCCATCTGAAACCTGTTCAAATCCAACTAAAACCTGTTCAAATCCATCTAAAACCTGTTCAAATCCAACTAAAACCTGTTCAAATCCATCTAAAACCTGTTCAAATCCAACTAAAACCTGTTCAAATCCATCTAAAACCTGTTCAAATCCAACTAAAACCTGTTCAAATCCAACTAAAACCTGTTCAAATCCAACTAAAACCTGTTCAAATCCATCTAAAACCTGTTCAAATCCAACTAAAACCTGTTCAAATCCATCTCAAACCTGTTTAAATCCATCTAAAACCTGTTCAAATCCAACTAAAACCTGTTCAAATCCATCTAAAACCTGTTCAAATCCAACTAAAACCTGTTCAAATCCATCTGAAACCTGTTCAAATCCATCTAAAACCTGTTCAAATCCATCTAAAACCTGTTCAAATCCAACTAAAACCTGTTCAAATCCAACTAAAACCAGTTCAAAACCATCTAAAACCTGTTTAATTCCAACTAAAACCTGTTCAAATCCAAGTTAAACCTGTTGAAATCTCTTTTGGAGCCAGATACCGTTGATGGTGAGCATCCTCTTGATCGGTGTGTTGGGGACGATGTTTTGTGGCACAAAACTCTTTAGCTCCACTTTAAGTTTCTTAGAACCTACAGCAGCACCAATACAACAGGCTTTAGAAAGTATCCATGAGTTCAAATTGAGTTTATGGTGTTATTAAAGTCGTACCGTAGAGTCCCTGTGGGTCCAGTCGGCCCCCCCACATCACCTCCTCCAACACTCCTTCAGGCTGAGACACACAACAGTCAACTCCAAGACATACATGAGCCGTGGAAATAAGCATTACTCATAAAATGTCAATAAAATATTTTTATATGATATAAGTAATGTAAAAAGAAGTTAATAAACTGGACTGAAACAATTTTGCTGCCGGTTTTTGTGGCTTTTATTTTGAAGGCAGGTGCTCTTGTTTTGCATAAAAAAGCTTCCTTCTTCGATTTTCAAATCTGACAAAAACTTGTCCAAAGCCAACTAAAACCTGTTTAAATTCTTCTAAAACCTGTTTAAATTCTTCTAAAACCTGTTTATTCTTCTAAAACCTTTTCAAATTCATCTAAAACCTGTTCAAATCCATCTAAAACCTGCGGGGGAGTCCTGGCCCAATGGGGCGGGATTTAAGTTTTTTTTAAGTTGAGTTGGATTTAAGTGGGCTTTGCCTGGATTTGAACATGTCTCAGATGGATTTGAACTGGCTTTACTTGGATTTCAGTGGCTTGGATTCTAACCTGACTGCATCATTTTGCTGAAGACTGATCCTTTTTCTAATAATCCTAAAAACCCAGTGTGCTTCATGGTCAGAGCTCAGACTCATAATGAACCGTACCACCACCGTGAGCGTCTTCCTCACTGCGTCGCCCTGTTGCTCTGGTGTCCTCAGATGGAACGTGAGCGTGTGTTTTCCTTCCTGCAGAGCCATCAGAGTGAACTGCACTTTTCCCACTCCGCCACCAGAGAGCGGCCTCATCGTACACGCCGTCGTCCTCATGTTGGCCCTGTCTCTCTGAGAGTCGACCAGGCAGAGCTCGGGGCCCACAGTCAGCGTCACGCAGAACTGAGGACCAGAGAAAATACTGTTCAAAAAGACAAGACTGTCAGGGCTAAAGACGTTTTCAGGGGAATGCAGGTTTAAGATGGAGTTCAACAAGTTTTAGTTGGATTTGAAAAGGGTTTCTTTGAATTTAATTTAGATTTTAGATGTATTACTTTATTTTAAGTTTAATTTTGAGGTTTTAGGTGGATTTTTGTTGTTTTTCATTAATAATAATAAAAATAAAGATACACGACACTTATATTGCAGAGGGTTGGAGAGGGTAGATATATTTGTTTTGGTTTTATCTGGACCTGACCTGGTTTTATCTGGACTTACTCTGACGGTGTCGCTCTGTTGGTTGTAGACCGACCCTTTCAACTCGATCTGTTCTCCTCTGACGATCTGATACGGCAGCGGCACGTCCACACTCAGCGGCAGGTTCACCGTCACCTCCCTCGTTTTGGCAACACAGATCCCTGCAGCAGACAAACAAACTGAGCACACAGATCCCTGCAGCAGACAAACAAACTGAGCACACAGATCCCTGCAGCAGACAAACAAACTGAGCACACAGATCCCTGCAGCAGACAAACAAACTGAGCACACAGATCCCTGCAGCAGACAAACAAACTGAGCACACAGATCCCTGCAACAGACAAACAAACTGAGCACACAGATCCCTACATCAGACAAACTGAGCACACAGATCCCAGCAGCAGACAAACAAACTGAGCACACAGATCCCTGCAGCAGACAAAAAAACTGAGCACACAGATCCCTACATCAGACAAACAAACTGAGCACACAGATCGCTGAAGCAGACAAACAAACTGAGCACACAGACAACTGTATCAATAAACTGATCTCATAAACTGAAAAATCCATTGAAAACCTGTTCTAGGCCAAAAAAAACTATACAAAGCGTAAAACTGTTACCTTAACCTTTTCTTCAAAACCTCAAATATATAAAAAAAAATGTCCTCAGTGTTAAATATAAACAAATAAATAAAAAATAAAAATAAAAACATGTATAAAATGTTGACTCACCACTGTCGAACATCCCCACGGCTCTGATGTGCCACGTCGTCAAAGAATCAGGCAACGTCCGGCTCAACTGGAAAGACCCACGACTAAAGACAGACCACAGAGTCAGGACTAAACCTGGACTAAACCTGGACTAAACCTGGACTAAAGCTGAACTAAACCTGGACTAAACCTGGACTAAACCTGGACTAAACCTGGACTAAAGCTGAACTAAACCTGGACTAAACCTGGACTAAAGCTGGACTAAACCTGGACTAAACCTGGACTAAAGCTGGACTAAACCTGGACTAAAGCTGAACTAAACCTGGACTAAACCTGGACTAAACCTGGACTAAAGCTGGACTAAACCTGGACTAAAGCTGGACTAAAGCTGGACTAAAGCTGGACTAAACCTGGACTAAACCTGGACTAAAGCTGGACTAAAGCAGGACTAAACCTGGACTAAACCTGGACTAAAGCAGGACTAAACCTGGACTAAACCTGGACTAAAGCAGGACTAAACCTGGACTAAACCTGGACTAAAGCAGGACTAAACCTGGACTAAACCTGGACTAAAGCAGGACTAAACCTGGACTAAAGCAGGACTAAAGCAGGACTAAACCTGGACTAAAGCTGCACTAAACCTGGACTAAACCTGGACTAAACCTGGACTAAACCTGGACTAAACCTGGACTAAAGCAGGACTAAAGCAGGACTAAAGCAGGACTAAAGCTGCACTAAAGCTGCACTAAAGCTGCACTAAACCTGGACTAAAGCAGGACTAAAGCAGGACTAAAGCAGGACTAAAGCAGGACTAAAGCAGGACTAAAGCAGGACTAAACCTGGACTAAACCTGGACTAAACCTGGACTAAAGCAGGACTAAAGCAGGACTAAACCTGGACTAAACCTGGACTAAAGCAGGACTAAACCTGGACTAAAGCAGGACTAAAGCAGGACTAAAGCAGGACTAAACCTGGACTAAACCTGGACTAAACCTGGACTAAACCAGGACTAAAGCAGGACTAAACCTGGACTAAACCTGGACTAAAGCAGGACTAAACCTGGACTAAAGCAGGACTAAACCTGGACTAAAGCAGGACTAAACCTGGACTAAACCTGGACTAAACCTGGACTAAACCAGGACTAAAGCAGGACTAAAGCAGGACTAAACCAGGTCTAAACCAGGACTAAACCAGGACTAAGCTAAACCAGGTCTAAACCAGGACTAAACCAGGACTAAACCAGGACTAAACCAGGTCTAAACCAGGACTAAACCAGGTCTAAACCACAGGACTAAACCAGGTCTAAACCAGGACTAAACCAGGTCTAAACCAGGTCTAAACCAGGACTAAACCAGGTCTAAACCAGGTCTAAACCAGGACTAAACCAGGTCTAAACCAGGTCTAAACCAGGACTAAACCAGGTCTAAACCAGGTCTAAACCAGGTCTAAACCAGGACTAAACCAGGTCTAAACCAGGTCTAAACCAGGTCTAAACCAGGACTAACCAGGACTAAACCAGGTCTAAACCAGGACTAAACCAGGTCTAAACCAGGTCTAAACCAGGACTAAACCTGGACTAAACCAGGTCTAAACCAGGACTAACCAGGTCTAAACCAGTCTAAACCAGGTCTAAACCAGGACTAAACCAGGACTAAACAAGGACTAAACCAGGTCTAAACCAGGACTAAACCAGGTCTAAACCAGGTCTAAAACCAGGTCTAAACCAGGTCTAAACCAGGACTAAACCAGGTCTAAACCAGGTCTAAACCAGGACTAAACCAGGACTAAACAAGGACTAAACCAGGTCTAAACCAGGACTAAACCAGGTCTAAACCAGGTCTAAAACCAGGTCTAAACCAGGTCTAAACCAGGTCTAAACCTGGACTAAACCTGGACTAAACCTGGACTAAACCAGGACTAAAGCAGGACTAAACCTGGACTAAACCAGGACTAAAGCAGGACTAAACCTGGACTAAACCTGGACTAAACCAGGACTAAAGCAGGACTAAACCTGGACTAAACCAGGACTAAAGCAGGACTAAACCTGGACTAAACCTGGACTAAAGCAGGACTAAACCTGGACTAAAGCTGGACTAAACCAGGACTAACCAGGTCTAAACCAGGTCTAAACCAGGTCTAAACCAGGACTAACCCAGGTCTAAACCAGGTCTAAACCAGGTCTACACCAGGTCTAAACCAGGACTAAACCAGGTCTAAACCAGGTCTAAAACCAGGTCTAAACCAGGACTAACCAGGTCTAAACCAGGTCTAAAACCAGGTCTAAACCAGGACTAACCAGGTCTAAACCAGGTCTAAAACCAGGTCTAAACCAGGTCTAAACCAGGTCTAAACCAGGTCTAAACCAGGTCTAAAACCAGGTCTAAACCAGGTCTAAACCAGGTCTAAACCAGGACTAAACCAGGTCTAAACCAGGTCTAAACCAGGTCTACACCAGGTCTACACCAGGTCTACACCAGGTCTAAACCAGGACTAAACCAGGACTAAACCAGGTCTAAACCAGGACTAACCAGGTCTACACCAGGTCTAAACCAGGACTAAACCAGGACTAAACCAGGTCTAAAACCAGGACTAAACCAGGTCTAAACCAGGTCTAAACCAGGTCTAAACCAGGACTAAACCTGGACTAAACCTGGACTAAACCAGGTCTAAACCAGGTCTAAACCAGGTCTAAACCTGGACTAAACCTGGGGTAAACCTGGACTAAACCTGGTCTAAACCAGGACTAAACCTGGTCTAAACCAGGTCTAAACCAGGTCTAAACCAGGACTAAACCAGGTCTAAATCAGGACTAAACCAGGACTAAACCTGGACTAAACCTGGACTAAACCGTGTCTAAAACTGGACTAAACCAGGACTAAACCTGGTCTAAACCAGGACTAAACCAGGACTAAACCTGGACTAAACCTGGTCTAAACCAGGACTAAACCAGGTCTAAACCAGGACTAAACCAGGTCTAAACCAGGTCTAAACCAGGTCTAAACCAGGACTAAACCTGGACTAAACCGTGTCTAAACCTGGACTAAAACTGGACTAAACCTGGACTAAACCTGGTCTAAACCAGGACTAAACCAGGTCTAAACCAGGTCTAAACCAGGTCTAAACCAGGACTAAACCAGGTCTAAACCAGGTCTAAAACCAGGTCTAAAACCAGGTCTAAAACCAGGTCTAAACCAGGTCTAAACCAGGACTAAACCAGGTCTAAACCAGGTCTAAACCAGGTCTAAACCAGGACTAAACCTGGACTAAACCGTGTCTAAACCTGGACTAAAACTGGACTAAACCTGGACTGAACCAGGTCTAAACCAGGTCTAAACCAGGACTAAACCAGGTCTAAACCAGGACTAAACCAGGTCTAAACCAGGACTAAACCAGGTCTAAACCAGGTCTAAACCAGGACTAAACCAGGTCAAAACCAGGACTAAACCAGGACTAAACCAGGTCTAAACCAGGACTAAACCAGGTCTAAACCAGGTCTAAACCAGGACTAAACCAGGACTAAACCAGGACTAAACCAGGTCTAAACCAGGACTAAACCAGGTCTAAACCAGGACTAAACCAGGACTAAACCAGGACTAAACCAGGACTAAACCAGGTCTAAACCAGGTCTAAACCAGGACTAAACCAGGACTAAACCAGGTCTAAACCAGGTCTAAACCAGGACTAAACCAGGACTAAACCAGGACTAAACCAGGTCTAAACCAGGACTAAACCAGGTCTAAACCAGGTCTAAACCAGGTCTAAACCAGTACTAAACCAGGTCTAAACCAGGTCTAAACCAGGACTAAACCAGGACTAAACCAGGTCTAAACCAGGTCTAAACCAGGTCTAAACCAGGTCTAAACCAGGTCTAAACCAGGACAAAACCAGGACTAAACCAGGACTCACTTGATGGGCTTTACTTCCCAAAGCCAACTTTCTGGGAAGGAGCTCCTGATCAACTTCGGGACATTGTTGAAGTCTCCTCCCATATCTGTGAAAACACAAAAACAGCTTTAAATACAACAGAAATCCAACTAAAAACTGTTCTAGTCCAAGTAAAACCTGCTAATGCCCTTAGAACCTGTTTTAAATCTAACTAAAACCTTTTCAAATACATTATTTTTGTGATTTGTGTGGACCGGACCTGCTCGTCCCAGGATATTGCCTCGATCCATAGATTGTTGGTAGAAGATGCAACATTCTCTGATGGCGTTTTTACAGGCTGGGTATGTTTTCTTCTGTTCGGCGTACTGTTCGCAGGTCATGTAGGTCGGGGAGTAGTTCAGGCCGTGCTTGCAGCAATTTTGGTTTGGTTTATAATCCGACACTGGGCACAGACAGTGTCAATGCAGAGAAAAAAATATGACCAAAAAAGACAAAGGTTTATTCATAGATTGTAATATGGCTTGAGAATGGAGTCACAGCTTCTTAGATCCATTCAGTTCTTTATAAAACTTGTTAAAAAGCAAGAAAAACCTGTCAACTTAAACTTAAAATTAAACTGAGAAAATTTTAAATCAAACTAAATCCTATTCAAATCAAAATAAAGCTAGTTTAAAACCTAAAACCTTTTCAAATCCAATCAAACCCTTATGTGAGGCTTTGTTTCTGTGATTGGCTGTAGGTGTGTCCAGTTTAACAGAGGCGCTTTATTGTGTGTCAGGGAGGCTTACTTTTCCTCTGCTTCTCTTCTTCAGACAGAGCTCGTTTGGGTCGCACCGCCGCGTCACAGGGCGCAGCTGCGGACAGGTCATGTGATCAGTGACGGGGACTCTGATTGGTTCCATGCACAGCTGGTGGAGTGGTCTGTGTTAGCATTAGCTTTAGCGCTGGATGAGTACTCACTGCTGGAGGAGTGGCCGGCGACAGCGTTGGTCATGGAGATGAGTCCTGCCAGCCTGAAGACGTCAGCAGCGTTCTTTCCTCCTCCTCCTCCACAGCCCAGGTCTGATTTCTCAATGTGTCGCAAAACCTGAAGAAAAAGAGACAAAACCTGTCAAAACCTGCAGTTCCTCTAATGACCTGTAGAGGTACAGCTCCAGCAGCTCACTGACACGTGTTCTCACTTAAACCTGGCCTGTTTGTCCGACTCAGGCAAAGATACTACACACTTTGTGTTAAATCAATGATATCTCTGATGCATTTATTTAGAGGTTAGTGTTGGCTGTGCATAAATCTTAATAAAAATGCAGAAAATGCTTATATGTGGAGGTCTGGGCTTAGAGTGGAGAAAATTGCTCATGGCGTAAGAGGGCGGGGCTTAGCGACAGGTTAGTATGTGCCGCCTTTGAACACATTGGTCAGAACACAACTGATGGTTTTGTCGTTTGTGCCGATAACAACCTCCATTAAAATTCTACAGTGTCCATGATTTACTCAGGATAATATAATCCTGTGGAGTTGAGACACCGTTACCCTGGAGACGGGGTCCATGTAGTTGGGCCGGAGGCTGTAGATGCCAGTGTCGACGGCGGACAGAGCCACGAGTCCGGCCTGGTTGGCTCTGACGTCTATCTGCAGAGGCTGCTGAGGTTTGTACTGCATTGAGCCTGTCTTCAGCTCCGTCTGAAACAATAATACAAATACTGCAGTTCCACCACTGTCCACTAGAGTCACAGAACGTACAACCAGATTATTAACCTATATTAGACCGGGTTTATAACTAATACTGATCAAGTCTTTGTTTTAGATCTGTTGGTTTAGTCTGTGATTGATCCTGATCTGCAGTTTTGTGTCCTGGTCCTGATCCAGACCTGGTTCAGTCCCAGTTTAGTCCTGGTTCAGCTGGCCTCACCTCGATCCCGTTGACACAGTCTCCCTGGATGTTGAACCACACAGAGTCGGCCACCAGCTCGGTGGTGCTCTCTCCGTACGGCATGTAGAAGACCAGGAGCCGGATCGACGGGACCATGTCGGACGTGATCTGGAATCTGAGGATGTGTCTGTTCTCGCTGCTGGGGTTAAAGTTCACGCTGCCGTACTTCACCACCCGACCTTTAGAGATGATCTACAACAGACAAGAGGGTTTAGAGGGACCTAAACAGGGTTTAGCTGGACTTGAACAGGTCTCACCAGGTAGTTGAGGGTCTTCACAGACAGATAGGACGGTCCCACGGAGTGGACCATGACCTGAGTGTATACTCCCACTTTGTCGCTGATGGGGCTGGGGTCGATGTAAAGATACCGAGCGTTTGGAGACTCGTAGGATTCTGCTCTTAAAGACAGAGAGGCCTGGCTCTCGGCCGGAAGAGACGGGTCGGCGGTCACAAACTGAAAACAGATACGAGATTTAACTGAAACATCAGACACAAGACTTGAGTCTGTCCTGGGATCAAACAGTTTCCAACAGAGTCGTACAATGTTCACAGGACAGTGTTTTTAATAACTTATTTTAATAATGGAGGAATTAGATTTAAAATCTAATTTTCAAAGCACTTCCCAATAAAGCCAATTATTCATTCACTCTGCAGTCCACTCCAAACTACCTCTGTACCACAGCTGCCCCGGGGCAGACACGTGGCTACTGCACCAACGGGCTCCAAACACCAGCAAACACACCAGAGCAAGGAGGCTCAGTGGGAGAGCCGACGTCCTGTAACCGGAAGGTTCTCCCCACAGTTCATACTGCCGTTGTGCCCTTGGGCCAGACACTTAACCCACCTTGCCTCCAGTGGTGTTCCGGCTGAGACGCACTGGGGCGAGTCTAAAGTACTGTAGTAAGTAAACTTAATTTCACAGACAAAATCACAAAGTGCTGCACAGACGGAAAATACAAGAAATAAGTACAATCAAACAAATATTTGAAACAAATCAAACCCTGTCAACTAAAAGCCTGTCTGAATAAAAGTGTCTTGAGCTGCTTTTTAAAAGAATCAACAGTCGGCCACAAAGGGCCACAGGGGCGGGGCGTTCCAGAGTCTGGGGGCTACAGCCTGAAAGGTCTCCCCTGGTGTTTTAAAACGAGTCTTTGGGACAAAAGACTCTGGCCTGAGGACCGAAGGGCACGACCTGTGGAGTAGGGGCAGGTCAGGGATGAACTGGGAGCTTTCCCAATTAAAGCACTAAAAGCTTTTTAAAATCAATTTTAAAATGAATCCTGAACTTTACTGGAAGCCAGTGAAGAGCGGATAAAAGCTCTGGATATTGTTTAGAGCTGCCTGTTTAAAGCAGAGTTGCAGTAATCCAGACGAGACAAGATAGAAGCAGGACTAACCACTTCAAGATCAGATTTAGACAACAGTTTGCTCACTTTAGGGACCAAACGTCTTGAATGAGCCTCCAAAGACTGTTCAAACACAACCCCCCCAGGTTTCTGACTCTGGTGACTGCGTCTGAGTGTTACCCTCAGATCCAGGCTCAGCGACTCGATCTTGATGTTGCAGATGAACAGAGCAGTGCCGTCATGTTGGCTGGTGGCGGTTTCGGTGCAGGACGGGTCCTCCACGTCGCGGCCCCTCCTGTGCAGGTGCCTCTCCACCAAACGGACCACAACCCCTCTGACGGGCTCGTTCAGGTGGTCCTTCACCAACACCTGGGTTTGTACAGACATTAGGGATTCTTTCAAGATTGTACGCAGGTATTAAATGGGTTAATGTAGACCTGGATGTGGTAGGGCAGTCCTGGTTTGATGAACGGCGGTGTCGACACCAGTCCGAGTCGATACGGAGACATAACAAACTTCACTGAGTTCAGTTCTGCCTCCTGACGGATCCCACCTGCAGCAGACACACGAGACATTCTTTCAGAGTCGCCAGGTCGAGCTGTGACCTGCTGCAACACTCACAGCTTTAGTTCTGGTCTGGTGTGTGAAAGAGGTAACAGAGCTGAAAATGTGTTTACCGGTCTCCTCTCGCACCAGAACAGCCACGTACAGGTATTTGTCCAGCAGGTCACGAAGTGTGTGTGGTTCGGTGTGTAAGGAAAAGACTTTCTCCAGGTTCACATTCATTTCAATTTCTCCTGTTGTTGACAACTGAAGAATAAAATACATTTATTAGTATTTTATACAGATGATATCAGTAGGTCGTGTTCTCTTTCGCAGTGACACTGTAAACCTAATGCTTAGTATAAGTAGTACTCAAAACTGTACTCAAGTAAAAGTAATGGTACTTGCTCAAGTTAAATCTGTCTTCAGTGAAAAGACAAAATAGGTTTAAGCTAAAAATAGTGTTGTAGCTGATGGGTTAGACCAAGTTAGATTTGTATAAAAATATTATTATTTAAATGTTATTAAAGAAAAGGTTACAAAGTGAAATGAGGAGCAGCACAGACACATTTAAATATGATTTAACGCTGTGTAGCTTTTATCCAGCAGGGTTTGTTTTCAAACCGCTGAAACAGGAGTGTATATTGTACAAATACATCTGAGTAGGTCCAGTGTCTCGCCTGTTTCTGCCTCTGTTTGAGACTACAGCCTGTGTCTCACGGCCCGCGACAGGAACTAGTTGATCTCAGTTAGAAATGTTTGTGTCCAGCCGAGGGACTGTGTCAGAGAGAGGGACCTCAGGTTTAAGAACCATTAGTGATTACAGACTATACTGTATATTTATGAGTTTCAAAGTTGGCCAGTGCCGCTTTACATTAGGGAAAGAATTAACCTTAATAAAATGAAAATTGCCAGAAAGTTTTCAAGAATATTATAGTATTCAGGACATTAAAGAGGAGCAGGACAAATGTAGGAAACTGATTCTGAATTTATAGTTTAGAAAGAAAAGAATAAAGCAGAGACAGTCCTGTTGACTGCAGCAGCCTCATTCTTCTCCAGAGCTCTTACTCGTTCTTGGGTCACGGAGTTGGGGACGATCACCGGAGACGACTTAGGACTCACAAAACCATAACGAAGGAACAGCTTACCCCCCGCCACCGGAGCGCCATGAAGATATCTGCAACAGGACGAAAACCAGGTCTACAGTAGGACTACAGTTGGTCTAAACCAGGTCTACAGTAGAACTACAGTTGGTCTAAACCAGATCTACAGTAGGACTACAGTAGGACTACAGTGGGTCTAAACCATGTCTACAGTAGGTCTACAGTTGGTCTAAACCAGATCTACAGTAGGACTACAGTAGGACTACAGTGGGTCTACAGTAGGACTACAGTGGGTCTAAACCATGTCTACAGTAGGTCTACAGTTGGTCTAAACCAGATCTACAGCAGGTCTACAGTAGGACTACAGTGGGTCTAAACCATGTCTACAGTAGGTCTACAGTTGGTCTACAGTAGGACTACAGTGGGTCTAAACCATGTCTACAGTAGGTCTACAGTTGGTCTAAACCAGATCTACAGTAGGACTACAGTGGGTCTAAACCATGTCTACAGTAGGTCTACAGTTGGTCTAAACCAGATCTACAGTAGGACTACAGTAGGACTACAGTGGGTCTAAACCATGTCTACAGTAGGTCTACAGTTGGTCTAAACCAGATCTACAGTAGGACTACAGTAGGACTACAGTGGGTCTAAACCATGTCTACAGCTGGTCTACAGTAGGACTACAGCAGGTCTATAGTAGGTCTAAACCTGGTCTACAGTAGGACTACAGCAGGTCTATAGTAGGTCTAAACCTGGTCTACAGTAGAACTTCAGCAGGTCTACAGTAGGTCTAAACCTGGTCTACAGTAGGTCTACAGCAGGTCTACAGCAGGTCTACAGTAGGTCTAAACCTGGTCTACAGTAGAACTTCAGCAGGTCTACAGTAGGTCTAAACCTGGTCTACAGCTGGTCTAAACCAGATCTACAGTAGGACTACAGTAGGACTACAGTGAGTCTAAACCATGTCTACAGTAGGACTACAGCTGGTCTACAGTAGGACTACAGCAGGTCTATAGTAGGTCTAAACCTGGTCTACAGTAGAACTTCAGCAGGTCTACAGTAGGTCTAAACCTGGTCTACAGTAGGTCTACAGCAGGTCTACAGCAGGTCTACAGTAGGTCTAAACCTGGTCTACAGCAGGTCTACAGCAGGTCTACAGTAGGTCTAAACCTGGTCTACAGTAGAACTTCAGCAGGTCTACAGTAGGTCTAAACCTGGTCTACAGTAGGTCTAAACCAGGTCTACAGTAGGACTACAGCAGGTCTACAGTAGGTCTTAACCAGGTCTACAGTAGGACTACAGCAGGTCTACAGTAGGACTACAGCAGGTCTACAGTAGGTCTTAACCAGGTCTACAGTAGGACTACAGCAGGTCTACAGTAGGTCTTAACCAGGTCTACAGTAGGACTACAGCAGGTCTACAGTAGGTCTAAACCTGGTCTACAGTAGAACTTCAGCAGGTCTACAGTAGGTCTAAACCTGGTCTACAGCTGGTCTAAACCAGATCTACAGTAGGACTACAGTAGGACTACAGTGAGTCTAAACCATGTCTACAGTAGGACTACAGCTGGTCTACAGTAGGACTACAGCAGGTCTATAGTAGGTCTAAACCTGGTCTACAGTAGAACTTCAGCAGGTCTACAGTAGGTCTAAACCTGGTCTACAGTAGGTCTACAGCAGGTCTACAGCAGGTCTACAGTAGGTCTAAACCTGGTCTACAGCAGGTCTACAGCAGGTCTACAGTAGGTCTAAACCTGGTCTACAGTAGAACTTCAGCAGGTCTACAGTAGGTCTAAACCTGGTCTACAGTAGGTCTAAACCAGGTCTACAGTAGGACTACAGCAGGTCTACAGTAGGTCTTAACCAGGTCTACAGTAGGACTACAGCAGGTCTACAGTAGGTCTTAACCAGGTCTACAGTAGGACTACAGCAGGTCTACAGTAGGTCTAAACCAGGTCTACAGTAGGACTACAGCAGGTCTACAGTAGGACTACAGCAGGTCTACAGTAGGTCTTAACCAGGTCTACAGTAGGACTACAGCAGGTCTACAGTAGGTCTAAACCAGGTCTACAGTAGGTCTTAACCAGGTCTACAGTAGGACTACAGCAGGTCTACAGTAGGACTACAGCAGGTCTACAGTAAGTCTAAACCTGGTCTACAGTAGAACTACAGCAGGTCTACAGTAGGTCTAAACCTGGTCTACAGTAGGACTACAGCAGGTCTACAGTAGGCCTTAACCAGGTCTACAGTAGGTCTACAGCAGGTCCACAGCAGGTCTACAGTAGGTCTAAACCAGGTCTACAGCAGGTCTACAGTAGGTCAAAACCAGGTCTACAGTAGGTCTACAGCAGGTCTACAGTAGGTCTAAACCAGGTCTACAGTAGGTCTAAACCAGGTCTACAGTAGGACTACAGCAGGTCTACAGTAGGTCTAAACCAGGTCTACAGTAGGACTATAGTAGGTCTACAGCAGGTCTAAACCAGGTCTACAGTAGGACTACAGTAGGACTTACTTGGCTGAGACCTTGAACCTGAACTGGTTGAAGTTGCTGAAGCTGATGTAGTTGTGTCTGGGTTGGATAAAAATGGTGAAACTGGGCAGAACTGAACAGAAACACAGGCGTTAGACTCTGATACAGATCTCTGTAAAAACCCAGAGTCTGTGACGGGTTCTGACCGTATTCTCGGACTTCAAAGTCGGTCTTGGCCACGGTGTCGAAGTGATCTACGTAGGACGCTTCGATCGTCCAGACGCCCAGCCTGCGCAGAACAGAAGTGCTTTTAGTGCAAGTGATTTGTAAGAACAATAGAGACGATAAGTTTGAGTCTGAGAATACTAATGTTTGCGACAGATTTGGATGTAGACAAGTCAGTTTGTTTCCTTTGGAGGACGGCACACTTCAAAACATAAGAAGTTCTAAAAACAATATTAGAGCTCAATAAATCTCAATTTACAATATATATTGATGAATGCATTACTAAAAGAGACTTGCCTAACTTTTCTAAACACAAGTGTAGGAGCAGTGTTTCTGAGAACTTCCTCCGAAGAGTCAGTGTTGTTCTGTGATGTGTCTGAGGCTGCTACAGGTTTCATTATGGCTTCTGTTGTTGCCATTTTTAAAACACAGTAACATCTCGTGTTTCTGAGGAAGGCCGCATCGAAACATTACTAAACATTAAAACTTTAATCACAAACACTGGTCTAAAACTGAAGGAACCTTTTGGACTTCTGTGAACAAGGGCGAGAGTCACACTGGGTCAGAAGCAAAAACATTTCCCAGTCAGAATCACATTACCACATTACCAGCCCGGGAATGTCTTACACCAGGCCTTATTGAATCTTTCACTGAGGATATTTGTTTTAATCAATTCCATGCATAAAACAATTAAAGATATCTAAAAAAAGTAAGTAAAAGCATGTTTTTATAGATGATGATTGTAGCTGTAGATACATCTGTGACAACATTTACAACTGTCATGGTTCTTTCTTTAATTTGAAATGTCCATCATGAGCCTATCTGACCTGTTTCCTCCACAGAGGGCCGTAACTGTGGCAATAAAGGGGCACGTGCAATAATGCACCTTAATAAAGCACCTTAACATCCTAAAGTACAAGAACCTCACAGAGACAGTAAAAACACTCAAAACCACAGAGAACTACAGTTTTAAGGTCAGAGATGTAGGGGCTGAGCAGCTCAGCTTTTTTTTAATGAAATTAGGAAACCTAACAGAGAAGACTTGTGCTGTAAGTGAGACAATAACAATAACGAAAAGTAATGTCTGTTTTTTTCCTGAGTATTATGCATTGAACAATATAATATTAATAATAAATAATAATTTCTGTTTTTCCTCAGCTTTAACAGAACTTAACGGAAAAAGGAAACTCCAGCTCCAGAATCAAGGAACAACAAGTGCATTCTTTGGGCAAATGTTTCTATTGCACTTTTTAACTCTTCTGCTTTTTAGCTCTGAAACTAAATGGTCCAGGCCTGGTCACACCTTAAAGGGACGTGCATCTTGAGAGGCTGCTGCTGTAACATAAAAAAGTGCACAATATAAACGTCAGATCTAAGCCTCCTGACTCACGGGACAGTGTCACTACCGTGGGTCAGGGACAGGAGACCTGCAGCTGCCCTGTTTTTATTGGTTAGAGACTTGTAATAAAAAAATCTAAATAAAAAGTATTAGTCAACTTTTTTACTGGAGCAAATAAAAAAATGTCATGTTTGCAAATATTATTTGCTCAAATGTAAAAAGAATATATGCATTTTTGACGAGTTTTGCTTTGATTCAGTCTTTTGTCTTTGAGTTCCCTTTTTTTTATTTTGTTGATTTTGTCACAAAGCTCACGGGGGCGGAGTCTGACGGAGCTGTCTCCTGATTGGCCAGTGCTTCTTTTAGCGACAGCTCAGTGAACTGGAACAACTTGAAACGGTTCAAAAGCACAGAAAGCATTTTAATAGTGTCCTACCTCTTGGAAGGCTGAGGCTGTGGTTTTGTCAACATTTGTCACAGACTGTATTCTCGTTCATCTCAAGACTAACATTTGATTTAACATTTCTAATCTGCTGAACAACAAACTGTTATGTCCAATATTCACAACATTTATTTTCATGTTCTTTGTAAGGAAACAGTGGACTATGGAATCTATCTTTACTGTCCACAATAAATGCTGTAAAGTGTATATATATATATATATATATATATATATATATATATATATGTTTGTATTTAAAAGAAGAGATGTAACCCATAGAATAGATCTAAACTGTAAACGTGGTAAAGGGAAGTTGTAAGGGCAATAGATTTAAATGTGTTTTTAATATGTTGCCTAATCAATAATAAACAGACACTACACTCTTTGCTTTCTCTTCTTGGTCTTAGACAGAATATATACAGTTGTGTTCATAAGTTTACAACCTCTGGCAGATTTCTTTTGGCCATTTTTCAGAGAATATGAATAATAACAGAAAAACCTTTCTTTCGCTCATAGTTAGTGTTTGGATGAAGCCATTTATTTACAATAACAACTGTGTTTACTCTTTTTAAATCATAAAGACAACACAAACTACCCAAATGACCCTGATCAAAAGTTTAATACTGTGTAATGCACCTTTAACATCAACGACACCTGAGGTCTTTTGTGGAAACGTCAGCAGCTCTGGATGAAAGATACAAGGGTCTGTCAGGAGCCCAGAAACTCACTGACCTTTTATCCACACACTGATTACAAACAGGTCACAGGTGAGGAGGGTTACCTTTAGGAGCCTTTCAAACCTGTTTGAGTCACATGTTCATGTTCTCAGGCCAACATCAACTTTAGATCAGGGTCATTATGGTTTTAAAAGAGTAAACACAATTGTTTGACGATAAATGGCTTCATCCAAACACTAACTGTGTGTTTGTGTTATCATTTATATTCTCTGAAACTGATTAAATAACCAGAAAAACAATTATGATACGTAATGTAATAAAGAGCTCATGCTGTTACTAAGTTCATCGACTAAAAGTTTCAGGCTGTTCGACAAAGGTTTTTTCAGTCTTTCAGACTGCTTCTGGAGAAGAGTGTGTCCTTCCAGAGACGAGGGTTGATGAGGCAGCAGCTGCAGGACAGAGGCACAGCTCAGGCTGCTCCAGACTCCAAACCAGATGTGCTCCTTGAACAGGAGATGAATATTTGAACATGAATCTATTTAATGTCTAAACAGAAACACTAAAAACATGGTTGTAGCTGATGCCCCTGCGTAAATATTCACCCTACACAGCTTTTTATTATTCTAAGAGCGCTGTGTCCCGGCCTCGGTGAAGACTCCTCCTCAGTAGGTCTTTGTCTCCTGCTGCAGACAGGACACTCAAGCTCCTGGATTCTTGCACCTTTGAGACAAAACACAAACAGTTTAATTATCACTGGTCACATTTTTATGGCAATATATTGCTGCTGATCCATTTTAAACGCAGGTTGTGGTGGTTAAAATAGACTTAGTGCTGTGTACTTGGAGGACACTGGACAGTAGGCCGTGGTTCTCCAAAAGCTGTCTGTATAACACTCATCACTAAATGACAGTGCAGGATGAAAACGAGTAGTTCCATGTTTATTTACACTTTACTACACCACCTCAGACTCTTCACCCAGTCAAACTAAATGTCCCTGACAAAATGAGCCTTACTACAGCCCATCGTTTATATCGACTGTGAGCAGTAGGTCAAGGCACATCATGAAACCAGTCAGTCTACACCTTTAGTTACTCAGAAAATTAAAACACCACCAACAAACATGAAGTGAATGTGTGAAAATAACACAAAGTAAAAGCTTGTCCAGGTCTTTGTCTCCTTTGTTCTCTTTCATCTCTTTCTCATTCTTTCTTAAAAAAAAAAAAAAAACTTGGTTTTGCCTGAAAAGCGGTAAATGGTGATTCTCAAAGGCTTAAGTTGTGTTTTGAACTACACAACTGTTCCATCCTGTACAAACTGCCAAAACTTGCAGAAAAGCAACATCCTAAGTGGGTACAGGGCATATCAAATGTTAGCTTAGCTTCATTTTTAGCTTTCTGACAAACACATACATTGTACACATACATAACAATAATGTTAATAAATACTTACATTTTTTTTAAATCCTTTTTTGTGGGCAAAACTTTCTGAAGCAGATATGTTTTCTGTGCTTTTGAACCGTTTCGAACAGACGGGAGCCAGAGTTGTCGCTAAAAGAGGCACTGTCCAATCAGGAGACAGCTCCGTCAGCGAGTTTGCAAAACCGGTCTCTTTATGTTTATTGTCTTTACCAGTGTAGATGTAAAAGGGAATATCGTCCCAAAGCGAAAAGGCCGCTGATTGAGTGTGCAGCGTCGCCACGCTGCATCCACGCTGCTATCGCTGTAATGCTAGGTTAGCGGTTAGCTTAGAAGGTAAATTCCTTTTTAAAACAGACTGACTCCAAAACTATGTAGATTATTGGTGCTTTGTTTGTGCTGTAAACTATTTAGTCTGTGAGTCTGTGGGTCTGTGGGTCTGTAGGTCTGTGGGTCTGTAGACCAGTAGGTCTGTGGGTCTGTAGACCAGTAGATCTGTAGGTCTGTGGGTCTGAAAGTCTGTAGGTCAGCAGGTCTGTAGATCTGTAGGCCAGTAGGTCAGTAGAGCTGTAGGTCTGTGGGTCTGTAGGCCAGTAGGTCTGTGGGTCTGTAGGTCTATGGGTACTTGGGTCTATGTCTGGTCCTAATGCAGTGGGTCATACTTGGGGTTGATGGGGATCCTGAAGGGGTTCTGCAGCGAAGGCATGCCGTTACTGACGTCCTTCACCTCCACGACATCCACCTTCTCATGATTCGGGTCCTGACCCAAAACAGAGGGGTTAGTTCAGTCACAGCGCCCCCCGCAGGAGGATAGGCTCCTGCCGGAGGACAGGCAGGAGGACAGTGCACTCACCCTGAAGGTCAGGAATATGCTGCGGTCGGCAGGTCTCAGCTCTTGGTTCAGAGAGAACACCCTCACCTTCACTGTGAACCAGAGGAAAAAGAGGATCAGAGACTGGAGTAAAACAACATCTAGGACTGAACCAGGTCTAACCAGGTCTTTCCTGGACTCACCGCTCTGCTGGGGCGTGTACAGGGGCTTGTCCGTCTGGATGAACATGAAGCCATTGCTGCGGCTGATGGGGACCTGGACATTTTCGTTGATGGTGTTTGATATTATGTGAAGGACCACATTTTTCATTTCGTCATTCACGTTCTCCGGCAAAAGCTGTGGAAGACAGAGGGGTCAGTGCAGGCCTGGTTCAGGTGAGAAGAGACGGCAACAACCAGTCCTCAGCTGTGTGTGGCCCTTAGTGTAATCAGAACAATCTGACCGCCTCAAAACCTTAAACACAAAACTCTTTCACAAAACACTGAACACATTCCCACATTTCCCACAGCCACTGATATCCAGACTGTGCGTTGTTCCTACCCTCGTGACCTGAGTCTGTGGAACCCCCTGTTTTCACCTGGATCTGACCCTTCAGGGCCTGGTGACCTGTGGATCTCTGTGATGTGACCTCTGACCTGTGGATCTCTGTGAGCTGGAGCTGAAGCCTCGTTCTCTCTGCAGCTCTTTCTACTGTTTGGTTCAGTGTCATGATCCATATGTAGTTTTAATATTAACAATAGTTAGCATCACCGCGAAGGATAGAGTCCGTTAGCTTCAGCTTCAGAGGAGAGGCCAGGGAATAACTCTGATTATGTCTGGGTTCAAAGAGAAAAGGGCTATTAACACGTTACATTCCTTAGGTCTGTGAGGAGTCTGCATGTCCTCCACGTGTTACTGTGGGTTCTCTCCGGGTACTCCGGCTCCTCCCAACGTCCAAACACATGCATGTATAGGTTAACTGACAACTCTAAAGTGTCCCTAGTGAATGAATGTGAGAGTGAATGTCTGTCTGTCACTGTCTGTCTCTAAGTGTTAACCCTGCGACTAACTGGCCACTGTCCAGGGTATACCCTGCCCATAGCTGCTGGGATAGTCTCCAGTTACCCCCGCGACCCCTAACGGGACTAACTGGAAGAAAAATTAATGAATAGAATGAACATTCTTAGGTCTATGAGTCAAAATACAGCATCAGAACTAGCACACACTAATCTAAAACTAAAAACAAGACACATTTTATACTTTTATATTGACTTGTAACTGAGTAAGATACAGCCCTGTCTCAGGTGAGTCTTACCCGCAGCTGCACCTCCCCCTGGTGGTGGTTCTGGGCAGTGAGCGTCACCATTTGCTGTACCATGTGCGAATCAGCCATGGTTTTTTTCAGGTAAACGTAGACGTTAACAGGCTCCGTGAAGCCGAACAACTGCACCACTACCTTCTCTGTGGCATCCAACCGGAACGACCGGGGAGCAACAACCAAGAACCTGCAGGGAAGAAAGAGGGACGCATTATCAACCAGGAACCTGCAGGGAAGAAAGAGGGACGCATTATCAACCAGGAACCTGCAGGGAAGAAAGAGGGAGATATTATCAACCAGGAACCTGCAGGGAAGAAAGAGGGACGATTATCAACCTGGAACCTGCAGGGAAGAAAGAGGGAGATATTATCAACCAGGAACCTGCAGGGAAGAAAGAGGGACGCATTATCAACCTGGAACCTGCAGGGAAGAAAGAGGGAGATATTATCAACCAGGAACCTGCAGGGAAGAAAGAGGGACGATTATCAACCTGGAACCTGCAGGGAAGAAAGAGGGAGGCATTATCAACCTGGAACCTGCAGGGAAGAAAGAGGGAGGCATTATCAACCAGGAACCTGCAGGAGTAGGGTCTGGGCAGGCCCGGATTGGCTAATCGGGAGCACCGGGAAAATTCCCGGTGGGCCGGTACGTTTGTTTGGCCGCGAGGGCCGTTGTTGTCATGGGACTGGGTTGAAATATTTTTATTTTATTTATTATTATTATTACTGTACCGCAGCCGCACTCTTTTTATTTATTATTTTACCGCAGTCCCACTCTTTTATTTAATATTTTCTCGCAGAGTGCAGCCTGCAAGACAATGATGACGTTTTGACTCCCTGGCCCCGCCCCCTGACACGGCCCCTTTGCAAGTTGCTCAAAATAATAAAAAAAAGTCACATATAAAAATGGATAACAGAAAGCGCAAAGGCGGCGCTGAAAAGGCCAGAATAAATAAATAAAAAAAGCTTTGGAAACTGACGCGGCCAAATGTTCAAAGCTAAGCACATTTTCTCAACAAAACAAACAGAGACGACGAGGCGGGTAAGTAAGCTAACGTAGGTAGTAGTTAGGAGCAGTGCAAGATGCTAGCGAGCGTGCAAAACAACGTCGTATGTAAACCACCGTTCATGTATCAAAGTTTTTCTTGTAGCTCTTCAGCAGCAGCCGCCTCTAGTACCATTTGCTGCCAACAGTGAAGAGCGAGGCCCAGGAACGTCCCCAAGCTCCAGTCATGAGCCCAATAGTGATGAGTCGTTCATGAACAATTCGTTCTTTTTGAACGAGTCTTTAATATGACTCGGGAACAACTAGTCATCTCAGAGAGCGAGTCGTTCATTTTGTGTAGACGCGCATGCGCATTGCACCACATCTCATACAGGAAACAGAAAGGACTCATTCATCTCGAGTCGTTCGTTCGTTCGTTCACCAAGTCAGCCCCAGAGAAAGAGTATACAGTTACTGGAAACAGAAAGGAACTGTTCATCTCCGAGTCGTCTCGCTCGCTCGTTCCTTTCTGTTTCCGGTGAACGAACGAACGACTGGGAGATGAACAGTTCCTTTCTGTTTCCAGTAACTGCATACTCTTTCTCTATGGGGCTGGGACTTGGTGAACGAACGAACGAACAAACGAACGACTCGGGAGATGAATGAGTCCTTTCTGTTTCCGGACGGACGGATGTATTAGCTACAGCTACATGAGGCTGTCACGGCCCAGACCAGACATGTTGACGGAATTAATGCTAAGCTAAATATGAAGTGACAAAGGAAAACAACTATTTGGATTAAGAGGTGAGTTGAACTCTCTGCCTGAAGTAAGCTGCAATTCATTTATAATTTATTTTTCAAAGTTTGGCCATAAATGCATTAGCTTATAGTTATTATAGTTTTTATTCCAAAAGTACTAAATGTATTAAAAATTGTAATATGCAACATTTTAATTAGATTCTGCTGAAATGAACGAGGGCGGGCCCTCAGAGCATGTGCCAACGAGCTGGTTGATGTTTTCACCTCCATCTTCAACCTCTCCCTCAGCCAGCGCATTGTACCACCATGCTTCAAGACCACGACCATCGTCCCCCTGCCCAAGAAGAACCCACCCACCTGCCTGAATGACTACAGGCCAGTGGCACTCACTCCAATCATTATGAAGTGTTTCGAGAGTGGTGCTGGCCCACATTCAGAGCAGCATACCGACACCATTGACCCCTGCAGTATGCCTACCGGCCCAACAGGTCCACCTCGGATGCAATCGCTACTGCCGTCCACTACTCCCTCTCACACCTGGAGAACAAGGACTCATACCTACAGATACTTTTTATAGATTACAGCTCCGCCTTCAACACGGTCATCCCACACAAACTCACCCACAAACTGTCCACACTTGGTTTGCACCCCACCCTCTGTGACTGGCTCCTAGATTTCCTGACTGGCAGGCCTCAGTCTGTCAGGATTGGTAATAGGACTTCAGCCAGCACCATCACAAACATTGGTACTCCACAGGGCTGTGTACTCAGCCCCATCCTCTACACCCTGTACACCTACGACTGTGTCGCCTCTCACAAGGACAACATCATCCTGAAGTTTGCTGACGACACCGCAGTGATAGGACGATCGCTGGCGGTGACGAGGCAGCTTACAGGAGGGAGGGGCCAGTCTGGTGTCATGGTGTGAAGACAACAACCTCACCCTCAACACGGACAAGACAAAGGAGATGATAGTGGACATGAGGAGAGAGAGGAGAACGCCTCAGCCACTGTTCATCCGGGAACTTGAAGTGGAGAGGGTGAGCAGCTTCAAATACTTGGGTGTCCACATCAATGAGGACCTCACTTGGACACCTCACATCACGCAGCTGGTCAAGAAGGCTCAACAGCGGCTGTATTTTCTGAGGAGGCTGAGGAAGTTTGGCATGTCGCCCAAGATCCTCAGCAACTTCTACAGCTGCACCATTGAGAGTGTCCTGACCAGCTGCATCACTGTGTGGTACGGCAGCACTTCTGTCATGGACCGCAAACGCCTGCAGAGAGTGGTGAAGACTGCGCAGAAGATCACCAGGACTCCACTGCCCTCTCTGCAGAGCATCTACCACCGCAGAGTCCACAGAAGAGCTGCTTCCATCCTCAAAGACCCTCCCACCCCCAACATGGTCTGTTCACACTTCTACCCTCAGGACGGAGGTTCAGAAGTGTGAAATGCAGGACTTCCAGAATGAAGAACTCATTCTTTCCCTCTGCCATAAGACTCCTAAACAGCAGATAGGAGTCTACAATCACAACATTACATGAACAATTGTTACCTACTGCACTACCTCACTTTACTTTACACCGTCACTTTACTTTACACGTCACTTTACTTTACACGTCACTTTACACCATCACAACTGCACTACCTCACTTTACTACTTTACTCCTTTTGCCCTCTTGTATTTTTTTTTGTATATTTGTATTTTTTGTACTGCATTATTATCACTTGTATATTTGTCTTATTTTTTATTTTTACTTACTTGTGTGACATTTTACTGTGGACGGCAAAGTAAGAATTTCATTGTACAGGGAAACATGCTTTCTGTCTGTACACATGACAATAAACACTTTGAATCTTGAATCTTGAATCTTTGAATCTTGAAATGACTTGAAAAAAGATTCGTTCATTTTGCTGAACGAGACTTAAAGAACTGAGTCAGTAAAATGAACTGAACTTCCCATCACTAGAGTCCAACACACCAGAATGGGCAGGTAGGATTGTCATTCAGAAGAAATAATAGTAATGAAGAGCCCTGCTCAATGAATATCATTTTCTTACTTGTTTCCAGTTCAAATATCTAAATATTCTTAATTCAAGATACATTTACAAGTGAAATGGCATGAGAAATTATATCTTGTTTTCTGGAGAAAAAAAACAACAACTAAAAATTAAGTGATTTTTTGTTGTTGCTTAAAAGCTAAAACTAAAACAATTATTTTTCTTACCCCATTGGACTGGAAACAAGACAAAAATACTGTAGAAAACAATGTGCCTATTGCAGACTTATATTCTTAGGTTTTCATTTTATTATTTTAATATAGTCAGTCGGGAACTAAAGTGGGCCGGTCTAAGGCATGAAACTCCAGGGCTGAAAATGAGTCCCAATCCGGCCCTGGGTCTGGGTCACTCGGTTGCCACGGTTACGCACCAAACACAAGCAGCAAATAATCTATTGTGCTCTGGATAATAGGACACAGTGGCTCAGTGGTAGAGGTGAATGTGTGTGAATGGGGTGAGTGGAAGCACGATGTAAAGCGCTTTGGGGGCCCGAGAAGGGTGCAAAAAAGCGCTATATAAATGCATGCCATTTACCATTTCCTTCAACCAGAAGATAGGTGGTTTGATTCCCACTCTCCCCACAGTTCATACTGTCGTTGTGTCATTGGGCAAGACACTTAACCCACCTTGCCTCCAGTGTTGTTCCAGCTGTAACACTGGTGAAGCTTAATGTAAGTCGCTTTGGATAAAAGCGTCATCTAAATTAATAAATGTAAATGCAATGTTAAAATGAGAAGAGCAGATATGTCAGAAAACAAACACGATTAAAAGAATCAGGGGCAAACTATTTAATTTTACATTGTGTGGATTCATAACAATGCCTTCAGCCTTCATTCATAAAGCCCAGCTCTCTTACCAGTTGAACTCAGAAAAGTCTCACCTTAAAAACTGAGTCGAATTATACAGTTTTTTCTACAATTTTAAATTGTATAGATGTTTAGCTAGAACATGTAATGTAATCACGTTCAGGTTTCCAGACTTCAAATGTTACCAAATAAGAAATAAAAGCTAGCACTAAAAAGTGATCTCTAAATAATACAAACAAAACCAGATGTTGTTTGAAAATGAGGAACGCTTCACGAATTTGCGTGTCATCCTTGCGCAGGGGCCATGCTAATCTTCTCTGTATCGTTCCAATTTTAGTATATGTGTTAGCGAACTAACACAACAGAGACAGCACTCTGTCTGAGTTATATAGGCCTCTGCAGGCAGGACTGCCTCACTCATGGTGTGGGATTCACAGGTGCATCATGGGTAATCTGCTCGAGCTTAATGTGCGTGGCTGTCGGACTGTGAGGGGTTATATGACTGTGGGCTGTCAGGGGAATTAGCTCAAATGGTAGAGCGCTCGCTTAGCATGCGAGAGGTAGCGGGATCGATGCCCGCATTCTCCAGGTGTCTTTTAACCATACCAACTTTATTTGTTAAGCACTTTACAACAACCACAGTTGACCAAAGTGCTGTACAGAGTAATAAAATAACATAAAAATAGATACATACATATACATTTATAACCACAGAGAAAGAAAGACAATAAAGTAACAAATTGAATCAGGTAAATAAAGTAAATAAATAAAGTCAACATCTTACTGGGTATCAAAAGCCAAAGAAAAAAGATGGGTTTTAAGAGTGGTTTTAAAATAAGCTAAAGAAGAAGCAGAGGCCTGCTTAACGTGCAAAGGCAGATCATTCCACAGTTTAGGGGCAGACACAGCAAAGGCACGGTCCCCTCTGAGCTTACACTTAGTTTGTGGCACAGTCAGGAGCAGCTGATCATCTGATCTGAGAGAGCGGACGGGTTTATAAGAGTGTAGAAGGGTCCTCAGCCTGTGTTTTTAACAATGACAGTAAATACTATGAACCACACCGGCCCATTGGTCCCCTATTCACTGAAATGTCATTATGAAAGGTCAATAAAATGGTGGTTACATCCGGGCTTTTCTACTTTTACTCCATAGTAAAAGAATAGTTTTCAGATAGCATAAACGGACATATTACCCCCCCACACACACACACACAAGAAATGTACATCGGACCCTTAGATGAGGTTCTCAGTCATTCAGGTCATGTTGAAGAAAAAGGTCAAAGCAATAGAATCTGGACTCAGTTAAAAATAAACTACACAGTTTTACAAAGTTTATTACGATACTGAACAACATGTTTTTAAACATCTCTTTTGTGTTATACCAGACTTAATTAAACAAGATGCAACACTAAAAAAAAATATTTTTTTTTACTTTTAACATTGGTAAAGCTTAATGGCATTCTGACTTTAAATATTTGCTTGTTTGTTGTTGTTTTTTTGAGCTAACCATATCTTTTTTTTACTATTTTAAAATGTATAGATTTTTAGCCAGAACAGGTTTTATGTAATCATATATAAATATATTTTCAAGTTTACACACTTAAATATTTCCAAGTTAGGAAATAAAAGCCAGAATGAAGTGCTCTCTAAATATTACAGACGAAACGAGTCGTTCTACTGGGGGACTTCAACGCTCACGTGGGCAGCGACAGTGACACCTGGAGGGGCGTGATTGGGAGGAACGGCCCCCCGGATCTGAACCCGAGTGGTGTTCTGTTATTGGACTTCTGTGCTAGCAACAGTTTGTCCATAACGAACACCATGTTCAAGCATAAGGGTGTCCATCAGTGCACGTGGCACCAGGACACCCTAGGCCGGAGATCGATGATCGACTTTGTAGTTGTTTCATCTGACCTCCGGCCGTATGTCTTGGACACTCGGGTGAAGAGAGGGGCGGAGCTGTCAACTGATCACCACCTGGTGGTGAGTTGGATCCGATGGCGGGGAGAAAGCTGGACAGACTCGGCAGGCCCAAACGTACTGTGAGGGTCTGTTGGGAACGTTGGCAGAGCCCCTGTCAGAAAGACCTTTAACTCCCACCTCCGGCAGAGCTTTGACCAGATCCCGAGGGAGGTTAGAGACATTGAGTCCGAGTGGACCATGTTCTCCACCTCCATTGTCGATGCGCGCCACTGGCTGTGGCCGTAAAGTCTCCGGTGCCTGTCGTGGCGGCAACCCCAACCCGGTGGTGGATACCGAAGTAAGGGATGCCGTCAAGCTGAAGAAGGAGACCTAGCGAGCCTGGTTGGCCCGTGGACTCCTGAGGCAGCTGATAGGTACCGGCAGGCCAAGCGGACTGCAGCCCGGTGGTCGTGGAGGCTAAAACTCGGGTCTGGGAGGAGTTCGGTGAGGCCATGGAGAAAGACTATCGGTCGGCCTCAAGAAATTCTGGCAAACCGTCCGGCGCCTCAGGAGGGGGAAGCAGTGCCCTGCCAACACTGTTTACAGTAGAGGTGGGAACCTGCTGACTTCAACTGGGGATATTGTTGGACGGTGGAAGGAATACTGAGGATCTCCTCAACCCCACCGACACGCCTTCCACTGAGGAAGCAGGGGCCGAGGGCTCGGAGGTGGACTCGCCCATCACCCAGGCTGAAGTCACTGAGGTAGTTGGGAAGCTCCTCGGTGGCAAGGCACCGGGTGGATGAGATACGCCTGAGTACCTCAAGTCTCTGGATGTTGTAGGGCTGTCTTGGTTGACACGCCTGCAACATCGCGTGGCGGTCGGGGACAGTACCTCTGGACTGGCAGACCGGGTGGTGGTCCCTCTTTCAAGAAGGGGGACCGGAGGGTGTGTTCCAACTACAGAGGGATCACACTCCTCAGCCTCCCCGGGAAAGTCTATGCCAGGGTACTGGAGAGGAGAATGCGACCGATAGTTGAACCTCGGATTCAGGAGGAACAATGCGGTTTTCGCCCTGGTCGTGGAACACTGGACCAGCTCTATACCCTCTCCAGGGTGCTGGAGGGTTTATGGGAGTTTGCCCAACCAGTCCACATGTGTTTTGTGGATCTGGAGAAGGCATTCGACTGTGTCCTCGTGGCGCCCTGTGGGGGTGCTCTGGGAGTATGGGGTCCGGGGCCCTTTGTTAAGGGCTGTCCGGTCCCTGTACGAATCGAGCAGGAGCTTGGTTCGCATTGCCGGCAGTAAGTCAGACCTGTTCCCAGTGCATGTTGGACTCGGCAGGGCTGCCCTTTGTCACCGGTCCTGTTCATTATCTTTATGGACAGGATTTCTAGGCGCAGCCAGGGGCCGGAGGGAGTCTGGTTTGGGGACCACAGGATCTCGCCTCTGCTTTTTGCAGATGATGTTGTCCTGTTGGCTCCACTGGCCAGGGACCTTCAGTGTGCACTGGGACGGTTTGCAGCCGAGTGTGAAGCGGCTGGGATGAGGATCAGCACCTCCAAGTCTGAGACCATGGTTCTCAGTCGGAAAAGGAGGCTTGTCCCCTTCAGGTTGGTGGAGGATCCTGCCTCAAGTGGAGGAGTTCAAGTATCTTGGGGTCTTGTTCACGAGTGAGGAAGGAGGAGGAACTGAGATTGACAGAGGCGGATCGGTGCAGCTTCTGCAGTGATGCGGTCGATGTACCGGTCTGTCGTGGTGAAGAAGGAGCTGAGCTGTAAGGCAAAGCTCTCGATTTACCGTCAATCTACGTTCCTACTCTCACCTATGGTCATGAGCTCTGGGTCATGACCGAAAGAACAAGATCCCGGATACAAGCGGCCGAAATGGGCTTTCTCCGCGGGGTGGCGGGCGCTCCCTTAGAGATAAGGTGAGAGCTCGGTCACTCGGGAGGAGCTCAGTAGAACCGCTGCTCCTCCACATCGAGAGGAGCCAGCTGAGGTGGCTCGGGCATCTGTTTCGGATGCCTCCTGGACGCCTCCTAGGGAGGTGTTTGGGCATGTCCCACCGAGGAGACCCGGGAAGACCTAGGACACGCTGGAGGACTATGTCTCTCGGCTGGCCTGGGAACGCCTCGGTATCCTCGGAAGAGCTGGAGGAAGTGTCTGGGAGAGGAAGTCTGGGCGTCTCTGCTTAGACTGCTGCCCCGACCCCGCCCCGGATAAGCGGTAGAAGATGGATGGATGGATGGAAACGAGATCTCCAGAGATTCTTTTTTACTTAACTTTTTATTCATCTTTTAGAGCATGTTTAAGATGATCATATGCAACTGTGTTAGTGTTGTTTGCCATCGTCGGGTCTGTGTGCTACGAGCTGCTCAAATTCATTGTCGTTAGTGGGATTTATAAAGTCGTCTGAACTAAAGAGCAGAAATAAAACTCCAGACTCACGTTTTGGCCTGAGCCTCTGTTTCGGGGCAGATCCAGACAAAGAGCAACAGCAGCAGCAGGACCTTCATCTTGAGCCCAGTCCTGGGACCCTTCCAGACTCGGTTAGACCCAGTCAGACTCAGACTCTGTTCGACCTGAGCGCGTCTGAGAGTCTGTGAGGCCGTTCTGTGGCTGTTTATTGTTTTTTGAGTGGTTTTTGGCTTTGACCAGCGGCTGTGACGGGAAATCAGTGTCTCAAAGGTGAGTTTACTTTAGTTTGTGTGTTCTGCTCTTTCACAACTGTTTACAGTCCATCTGTGTCAGCTTTACAGTGTTCTCTATAGAAACCATCTTTAGACCTGACTTTTCCTTTGTTAGAAACAGGGTCTAAACCAGGTCTAAACCAGGTCTAAACCGGGTCTAAACCGGGTCTAAACCGGGTCTAAACCGGGTCTAAACCGGGTCTAAACCGGGACTAAACCGGGTCTAAACCAGGTCTAAACCAGGACTAAACCAGGACTAAACCAGGTCTAAACCGGGTCTAAACCAGGACTAAACCAGGTCTAAAACAGGACTAAACCAGGTCTAAAACAGGTCTAAACCAGGTCTAAACCAGGTCTAAACCAGGTCTAAACCGGGTCTAAACCGGGTCTAAACCAGGACTAAACCAGGTCTAAAACAGGACTAAACCAGGTCTAAAACAGGTCTAAACCAGGTCTAAACCAGGTCTAAAACAGGTCTAAAACAGGTCTAAACCGGGTCTAAACCGGGTCTAAACCGGGTCTAAACCGGGTCTAAACCGGGACTAAACCAGGTCTAAAACAGGTCTAAAACAGGTCTAAACCAGGTCTAAACCAGGTCTAAAACAGGTCTAAACCGGGTCTAAACCGGGTCTAAACCAGGACTAAACCGGGTCTAAACCGGGTCTAAACCAGGACTAAACCAGGTCTAAACCAGGTCTAAACCAGGACTAAACCAGGACTAAGCCAGGTCTAAACCGGGTCTAAACCAGGTCTAAACCAGGTCTAAAACGGGTCTAAACCGGGTCTAAACCGGGTCTAAACCAGGTCTAAACCAGGACTAAACCAGGTCTAAACCAGGTCTAAAACAGGTCTAAACCGGGTCTAAAACGGGTCTAAACCGGGTCTAAACCAGGTCTAAACCAGGTCTAAACCAGGACTAAACCAGGTCTAAACCAGGACTAAACCAGGTCTAAAACAGGTCTAAACCGGGTCTAAACCGGGTCTAAACCGGGTCTAAACCGGGTCTAAACCAGGACTAAACCGGGTCTAAACCGGGTCTAAACCGGGTCTAAACCTGGACTAAACCGGGTCTAAACCAGGTCTAAACCAGGTCTAAACCAGGTCTAAAACAGGTCTAAACCGGGTCTAAACCGGGTCTAAACCGGGTCTAAACCAGGACTAAACCGGGTCTAAACCGGGTCTAAACCGGGTCTAAACCTGGACTAAACCAGGTCTAAACCAGGTCTAAAACAGGTCTAAAACAGGTCTAAAACAGGTCTAAACCAGGTCTAAACCAGGTCTAAACAGGTCTAAACCAGGTCTAAACAGGTCTAAACCAGGTCTAAACCGGGTCTAAACCGGGTCTAAACAGGGTCTAAACCGGGTCTAAACCGGGTCTAAACCAGGACTAAACCAGGTCTAAACCAGGTCTAAACCGGGTCTAAACCGGGTCTAAACCGGGTCTAAACCGGGTCTAAACCAGGACTAAACAGGGTCTAAACCAGGACTAAACCGGGTCTAAACCGGGTCTAAACCAGGACTAAACCAGGTCTAAACCGGGACTAAACCGGGTCTAAACCAGGACTAAACCAGGTCTAAACCAAGACTAAACCAGGTCTAAACCAGGTCTAAACCAGGACTAAACCAGGTCTAAACCAGGTCTAAACCAGGTCTAAACCAGGACTAAACCAGGTCTAAACCAGGTCTAAACCAGGTCTAAACCGGGACTAAACCGGGTCTAAACTAGGACTAAACCAGGACTAAACCAGGTCTAAACCAGGTCTAAACCAGGACTAAACCAGGTCTAAACCAAGACTAAACCAGGTCTAAACCAGGTCTAAACCAGGACTAAACCAGGACTAAACCGGGTCTAAACCGGGTCTAAACCGGGTCTAAACCGGGTCTAAACCGGGTCTAAACCAGGACTAAACCAGGACTAAACCAGGACTAAACCAGGTCTAAACCAGGTCTAAACCAGGACTAAACCAGGACTAAACTAGGACTAACCAGGTCTAAACCAGGTCTAAACCAGGACTAAACTAGGACTAACCAGGTCTAAACCAGGTCTAAACCAGGACTAAACCAGGTCTAAACCAGGTCTAAACCAGGTCTAAACCAGGACTAACCAGGTCTAAACCAGGTCTAAACCAGGACTAAACCAGGTCTAAACCAGGTCTAAACCAGGACTAAACTAGGACTAACCAGGTCTAAACCAGGTCTAAACCAGGTCTAAACCAGGACTAAACCAGGTCTAAACCAGGTCTAAACCAGGACTAAACTAGGACTAACCAGGTCTAAACCAGGTCTAAACCAGGTCTAAACCAGGTCTAAACCAGGACTAAACTAGGACTAACCAGGTCTAAACCAGGTCTAAACCACGTCTAAACCAGGTCTAAACCAGGACTAAACCAGGTCTAAACCAGGACTAAACCAGGACTAAACCAGGTCTAAACCGGGTCTAAACCGGGTCTAAACCGGGTCTAAACCAGGACTAAACCAGGTCTAAACCGGGTCTAAACCAGGACTAAACCAGGACTAAACCAGGACTAAACCAGGTCTAAACCAGGTCTAAACCAGGACTAAACTAGGACTAACCAGGTCTAAACCAGGTCTAAACCAGGTCTAAACCAGGCCTAAACCAGGACTAAACCAGGACTAAACCAGGACTAAACCAGGTCTAAACCAGGTCTAAACAAGGTCTAAACCAGGACTAAACCAGGTCTAAACCAGGACTAAACCGGGTCTAAACCGGGTCTAAACCAGGACTAAACTAGGACTAACCAGGTCTAAACCAGGTCTAAACCAGGTCTAAACCAGGACTAAACTAGGACTAACCAGGTCTAAACCAGGTCTAAACCAGGACTAAACCAGGTCTAAACCGGGTCTAAACCAGGTCTAAACCGGGTCTAAACCAGGTCTAAACCAGGTCTAAACCAGGTCTAAACCGGGACAAAACTGGGTCTAAACCAGGTCTAAACCAGGACTAAACCAGGACTAAACCAGGACTAAACCAGGTCTAAACCAGGACTAAACTAGGACTAACCAGGTCTAAACCAGGTCTAAACCAGGACTAAACCAGGTCTAAACCGGGTCTAAACCAGGACTAAACCGGGTCTAAACCAGGTCTAAACCAGGTCTAAACCAGGTCTAAACCGGGACAAAACTGGGTCTAAACCAGGTCTAAACCAGGACTAAACCAGGACTAAACCAGGACTAAACCAGGTCTAAACCAGGTCTAAACCAGGTCTAAACCAGGTCTAAACCGGGACAAAACTGGGTCTAAACCAGGTCTAAACCAGGACTAAACCAGGACTAAACCAGGACTAAACTAGGACTAACCAGGTCTAAACCAGGTCTAAACCAGGTCTAAACCAGGACTAAACTAGGACTAACCAGGTCTAAACCAGGTCTAAACCAGGACTAAACCAGGTCTAAACCGGGTCTAAACCAGGACTAAACCGGGTCTAAACCAGGTCTAAACCAGGTCTAAACCAGGTCTAAACCGGGACAAAACTGGGTCTAAACCAGGTCTAAACCAGGACTAAACCAGGACTAAACCAGGACTAAACCAGGTCTAAACCAGGTCTAAACCAGGTCTAAACCAGGTCTAAACCGGGACAAAACTGGGTCTAAACCAGGTCTAAACCAGGACTAAACCAGGACTAAACCAGGACTAAACCAGGTCTAAACCAGGACTAAACCAGGACTAAACCAGGTCTAAACCAGGACTAAACCAGGACTAAACCAGGACTAAACCAGGTCTAAACCAGGTCTAAACTAGGACTAAACCAAGTCTAAACCAGGACTAAACCAGGTCTAAACCAGGACTAAACCAGGACTAAACCAGGACTAAACCAGGTCTAAACCAGGTCTAAACCAGGACTAAACCAGGTCTAAACCAGGACTAAACCAGGACTAAACCGGGACTAAACCGGGTCTAAACCAGGTCTAAACCAGGACTAAACCAGGACTAAACCAGGACTAAACCAGGTCTAAACCAGGACTAAACCAGGACTAAACCGGGTCTAAACCAGGACTAAACCAGGACTAAACCAGGACTAAACCGGGCCTAAACCGGGTCTAAACCGGGTCTAAACCAGGACTAAACCAGGTCTAAACCAGGTCTAAACCAGGTCTAAACCAGGTCTAAACCAGGACTAAACCAGGACTAAACCAGGTCTAAACCAGGACTAAACCAGGTCTAAACCAGGTCTAAACCAGGACTAAACCAGGTCTAAACCAGGTCTAAACCAGGACTAAACCAGGACTAAACCAGGTCTAAACCAGGTCTAAACCAGGTCTAAACCAGGACTAAACCAGGACTAAACCAGGACTAAACCGGATCTTAGTCTGATTTTCGAGGCAAAAGGCTGTAGTTCTTTAACGATGGCAGAGTTTGGGACAGAACTTTCAAACCTGTGCCTTTAAATAACCCTGAGTTCAGTGTCGAGTAAAAGTCTGTGTTTGCACAAAGCATCTGTTCATTTTTTACATCAATAATATATTCGACCAGAGCAGTTTCTTCTGTGAATGTAGCTGCAACACACACTGATTATTCTACTGTTTTCTCTTTGTGTTGAACTGGTTTTATTGATTCAAGATGAGTTTTCTGAAATTAGAAAAGTACATCCACTTTTTGGATTTTGTTTTTTATAAACTCAAACCTAGACCTTCAGCAACATCAAAACTAAAGTTGGATAAAACATTTACAAAGTTAGTGCCGGAAAATTCAATAAAGTTCTGGCTTTATCTCTAAAAAAAAAATGGTTATATTAGGATTTACACTGTGTGCACAATTATAAGGCAAGTTGTATTTTTGAGGATTAATTCTGTTATTGTACAACTACAGTGCTCTTGGTCAATCCAAAATGTTAACGAACCCTCAAAACTATAGTAAAAGTGAAGTTTTGTCTTTAAGAGAATATCTACATATGGCCTTTACTGACCAGACACACAGAGGAGAACTCTGATGCATGTGATGGAGCGTTGTCTTGAACAAAACCCCGAAGTGGAGCTCTGTGTCTGTTACTGATCCAACCACGGCTCCATCCATCTGGTCCAACAAGACTCACTCTCATCTCATCAGTCACAAAACCTTTGAACAATCTGTCTTCAGATACTTCTTGGCTCATTCTTGAAATTTTAACTTCTGTGTCTTGTTCAGAGGTGGTCAGGTTTCAGCCTTTCTTACCTTGGCCATGTCTCTGAGACTGAACACCTCGTACTTCTTGACACTCCAGGAGGTTACAGTGGAATATGGAAGCACTGGAGGAGAATGGTTCCTGGTGGCTTCATGTTTGATTCTTAATCTGCGTCTTTTCTTCTCGACACGTTTCTTGCGACCCTGTTGACTATTTGCTACAAAACGTTGGATGGTTCTGTGATCACGCTCCAATATCTTAGATATTTCAAGAGGGCTGCATCTCTGTGAAAGATGTTTTAGTTTTTGAATCAGTCAAATCTCTTTCGGCTCACTTTTCCTGAGCAGAAGAATCTAATAATGATGTACACCTTCATATAGTGTTGATCTCCTTCACACACCTCCTCGTTACACAAATACATCACCTGATATGCATTAAATCCATTAAGGATTCAAGTTTATACAGCTTGGATAAAATGAAAATATGGTCCAAATAATCACTAATAATTGTGCACAGTGTGTAAAAAGGCTTATTGAATCTAGTCTGAACGTGAAAACCCAAAGCTTCAAAATAAAGACTTCAGATCATGAGATATTTGGAAAGTTTTAGTAATGTTTAGAATAAAATAAAACACGAGGCGTGGTTCAGTTCATACAGTAATTTATTGAATGAAGCTTGTCCATCTCATTATGAAAATAAATAACTCGCTGTGTCTGCCTCAAACGTAAGCCGCTCAGAGAAAAAACCCAAATAAAATTAGAATAAAAACAGCTCCCGACCGTCGTTTGGCACCGGATTAAAACTTCTTGAGCAGTGCATTCAGATTATTCTAAACCAAAACCATCTCTTCAATGAGAACCAACGGGATCGGCTCCGTCAGGATTTAACTCCAAATTAAACTCACAGAAAAAAATATCAGACATTTAAATTTGAAAAAGATCAGCTTGTTTTTCTTTTGTTTGCGTCATTATAAACCAATATATTTTGACAAAGACGTGTGTTTCTACTCACTCTAGTGGAGAACAGTGGTACTGCAACTAATCGTACACAGTATTCCAGAATGAAAACACATTTCTAAATAAAACCACTTGGTATTTGCTTCAGTCGTTTCAATCCAAAACTCAACCAAGACTAAAGACAAACTCAGCTCTTTGATCTCGGTGTGAATTTTTCAACATTTATTATTTAATCATTTTGGCCGATTGTAAACTGTCTCTTTAAGTCTGCTTTATTTAGTTTGGTCTTTATCGCAGTCACCTTTGGACTTTCTTACACTTTACATTTGTCTGAGTTGAACTAAAGTGGATTTCCTCACTGTGGGATCATTCAAGTTCTAACTTCTTGTTAAAGTTACTCTCTTCATAATCCAGTCGTTTAATTTCAAAGTAAACCCTCAGACGGACGAGCTCCCGTTGAGAATGTGCCAGAAAAAAGCATTATTTAAATACTCAACGATACATTTAGATCTACAGCTGCAAAAGGCAAAAACAAAAACACTTTGCTTTAACTCGAGAGAAATCAAATGAAATGAGAAGTAAAGCAATTGTGTTGAGTTAAGGTGGAATAAACTCTGACCTGGAGCGAGAACGGGCTTTAGGGACGGAGAGAGAAAAATAAAACGGGTTAAAAACTTGATTTAAAAAGTTGAAAAGTTTAAATGTTCAACCAGAAAAAAATATCAACCTTGAATGTTGAAAAATCAAAATGGCCACTTTACATTTCAACTTCTTTCAGTCACTTCAGCCATTTTTATTTTGTGTTATATTTTTAAAGCTTGCTTGAATTTAATCAATTACATTTTGTAAGGTTTGAATTTAATATAACAAATCTTAAAACAGCAACAAATGGAAAATATTTGTTACATTTTTTTGGGAAAAAATAAAAATCTGTTTAAAAAACAAACGGATTTATATAAAGAATATGATAAATAAATCTGTGAAGCAGCAACCTAGTTAAACACTGGCTCTGAATATTGTTTATAAACAGATATTTTCACAATCTGTTTAAAAAAAAAAACCTCTTTTAGAATTAGATTAAAATTTCTGTGCCTCTAAGACATTGAAAAACTGAAAATTCTCATTTTTGATCAAATCTATTCATTTATTGTTTATTTGATCATTTATTTTAAATTAAAATAAGTGTTTAGTTATGTCTCAGAAACAAGGAAAATTGCAGAAGTGGATCCTTTCAAAGGGATTTTTATGGATTCTTCTGAAGTTTAATGAGAGAAACGTCCAGAAAATGTGATAAATAAGATTTTAACCCATTTTCTTTAGAATTAATGAAGTGTAGTGTTGATAACTGTAAGAATGTAGTTGTTTGTTTTCTTGGTTTAACATTTGAATTTAAACCAGAATTGACCCATTTCCCTAAACTTTATTTTATTTTCTCTCTGAAATAACATGAATCTGTTTTGTCGCCGAGGTCAGAGTGCGTCCGGTTTTATCCACAGATCTCTTTAGGTTTACGTCGTGTGTGCGTCTGGAGCAGGATCGTAGTCGTGTCAGAGCTATTGCTGGTCTTTGAACGCCTCGAGGTCGAAGGCTGTGTCCAGGAAGCGTCTGAGCTCCACCAGGTGAGTGTTTTTGTTTCCTGTGGCGGGAGCTGCAGCCGGGTCTCGGCCAGCGTACCTGTGGAAATAAAAAACTAATCAATAGAACTTAACTGCAACAAAAAAAACAGGCAAATCGACTTAAAGGCAACACATTCTACAAACAGATTTTTCTAAGTTATTATAATTACATCAATTTTATTTAGTGCTTTTCCGGGGACACAAAGACGCTTTACATATAAATTATTCATTCACTCCACAGTCACACACTGGTGGTGGTAAGCTACATCTGTAGCCACAGCTGCCCTGGGGCAGACTGACAGAGACGGCCATTCGCGCCACGGCCTCTCCGACCAACACCATCAACATTCTAACATTCATACGAGGCAAGGTGGGTTAAGTGTCTTGCCCAAGGACACAACGACAGTATGAACAGTGGGGAGAACTTTTCCATTATGGTAAACCATGATTTTAAAATAAATTAATATGAGCTGCTGAGGCCGGAACTTAAGTCATTAATCTGAAAGATATCTATCTGTATTTTACTTTTAAAACAGCTTAAAGTTATAACTTGTAATTTTTATTTTTTTTTAACAGAGGGTATTAAGACTATAACAGAGGATATTAAGACTATAACGGAGGGCATTAAGACTATAACGGAGGGCATTAAGACTATAACAGAGGGCATTAAGACTATAACGGAGGGCATTAAGACTATAACAGAGGGCATTAAGACTATAACGGAGGGTATTAAGACTATAACAGAGGGCATTAAGACTATAACGGAGGGCATTAAGACTATAACGGAGGGTATTAAGACTATAACGGAGGGCATTAAGACTATAACAGAGGGCATTAAGACTATAACGGAGGGCATTAAGACTATAACAGAGGGCATTAAGACTATAACGGAGGGTATTAAGACTATAACAGAGGGCATTAAGACTATAACGGAGGGCATTAAGACTATAACGGAGGGTATTAAGACTATAACGGAGGGCATTAAGACTATAACAGAGGGTATTAGACTATAACGGAGGGCATTAAGACTATAACAGAGGGTATTAGACTATAACAGAGGGTATCAAGACTATAACAGAGGGTATCAAGACTATAACAGAGGGTATCAAGACTATAACAGAGGGTATTAAGACTATAACGGAGGGCATTAAGACTATAACAGAGGGCATTAAGACTATAACAGAGGGCATTAAGACTATAACAGAGGGCATTAAGACTATAACAGAGGGCATTAAGACTATAACAGAGGGTATTAAGACTATAACAGAGGGTATTAAGACTATAACAGAGGATTTTAGACTATAACAGAGGGTATTAAGACTATAACAGAGGGTATTAAGACTATAACAGAGGGTATTAAGACTAACGGAGGGCATTAAGACTATAACAGAGGGCATTAAGACTATAACAGAGGGCATTAAGACTATAACAGAGGGTATTAAGACTATAACAGAGGATTTTAGACTATAACAGAGGGTATTAAGACTATAACAGAGGGTATTAAGACTATAACAGAGGGTATTAAATCTATGGCAGGTCTCAATGCAGGAATAAACAAAGAATAATAAAGTAAGCAATGAGTTGAGTTTGAAAGATTTGAGTCTACATTTCTTAAACAAGTCTAGTCTTTCAAAGGAAAAGTTCACTTTTAAACTAAATTAAAACCCCAAAGTCTGTTAAAGAAATGAGATCCTGTTCCTTAACAACTGTGGGCTTGGTGTATCAAGAAGAATAAAGGAATGACAAAAACAGAAAAGGTCTATTGATGCCTTAAACTATAACTAAATAATAGAAATCTCCCTGAACCAGTCTGAACCCGTCCTCACCAGACGGGCTTGGCTCTCTGAGTGGTGGTCCTGATGCGGGGCTTTACGTAGTCGTAGTAGCCCTGGTTTTTGTGCTCCTCTTGGCACCAGACCACGTCGGCGTTGGAGAACCTCTCGGTCTCAGCTTTGACCTGGTCGAACGGGAACGGGGACAACTGCAGAGAGAGCAAGGTTTTATCAAATGATTTATTACACATTTATATTTAATCACATTAGTAATGTAACTAATTTATAAAACAAGCCCTTACAGTAAGTGTGAGTAAGTGTGAGTAAGTGTGAGCTGTTGAACAGTTCTGTACCTGTTCCATTCTGGCGATGGCCACAGTGTCCTCCATGCCTCGGTTCTTTCTCTCTCTGGTGAGTTCATAGTAGACTTTTCCGGTGCAGAAGATCACCCTCTTCACTCCCTCGGGTTTCTCTGTTGGAGCGCCCCCTTCAGGAATCAAGCGCTGGAAATGGGTTCCTGTAAAAGACAATAGACGGTTCAAACCTGTTCAACTCTTGACACAGACCTCAGATGAAACTACGTCATGTGAGAAGTTATAAATGAAGCTGTACAAACCTGGCAGCATCTCGTCGAAGCTGGACCTGGCCTCAGGGTGACGCAGCAGGGACTTAGGAGTGAACACAATCAGCTGCAAACACAGACACAAAGACATTTAGAAAAGTGTCCACAGTGGATTATAATGTTATGTGCTCATGTTCCTCACTGGTTTCCTGAAGGGCAGCAGGATCTGTCGTCTCAGGACGTGGAAGAGGTTTGCGGGGTTCGAACAGTTCACCACAATCCAGTTACAGTCGTAGAGCTGCCGCACCGCAAAGTCCTCTGAGATGTGCTACGAGGCGGAAACAAGGGTTAAACCCATTATTGGTCAAAAACAAAATGATCTGAAAGAATAAATCTTTGTCTGATAAACACTCAGACCTGTTTCTAAAGCTTTAGTCGAGTTACGCACAGCAAAACAAATATGGAGCGACTAAAAGCTGTAACCGTGCTTTAAAAACGTCAGACTGTTGTTAACCAAACCAGTTTGTCCAAAACTTTCATACGCAGATGGCTCTTCTGATTATTCTGCAGTGTTAATTCTGACACAAAATTTTAATTTAGTTTTAGTCTTAGTCTTTTGACTATAATTCTTTTTAGTTTTAGTCAAGTTTTAGTCATCTGATTTGTTTTAATTTTAGTCTTATTTTAGTCAACTAAAATAAGACTAAAATCAATAACAGATTTACTAGACAATTTTTTACAATATTTTTTAAGTTTGGTATAGAAAATAAACTTAACCAAAATATATAAACACAAATTCAACTTTATGTCAACACAACGGTGTCTTTATTTACGACGGTGTCTTAATTCAAAAGCTTTTATGCAGCAACAAACACTGTCATGGTAATGTAAACAATAACTAGCTGCCAATTCACCATCAATAAAAGAAAAATAAAGTTAGGTCCAGGACCTTAAAGCTTACAGCTGAGCTGAACAATAAGTGCAAACATTTTTAATTTCAAATCTAAAGTGCACTGAACGACATTTTCTTCTTGCTACCACAATGCTGGCAATTCAACCACAGAATAGTAACACTTATTTACCTCTATTAATTTTCAAGAAAGCACTTCGTGCTAAAGTGACTTTTGCTCTGTTACGCTTTCCCTGGTTAGGTCACCTGTGACATTTTGTCGCTCTTTGAATGCCGTCTTCCGGAGCTCAGTCAAATAAGTCAGTCTCTGATTGGTTCTCTTCTTCTCATGCAGTTTCGTTCTTCTTCTTCTTCTCTAGTATTAATGGCGGGTCACAACCAATTTTTTCGGTGCATACCGCCACCTACTGTACCGAAGTGTGTTCGCCTGTTCCGTTTTGCGGATTGGTTCTTTTGTTCATCTCTCCCGTCTGCTATTTGGATTTTCGTCACAGTCTATTTTCGTCTCGTCCTTTATTCGTTGACGATAATGTCAATCAATTTAGTTATAGTTTTAGTCTCCATCAGTGACTTCCTTTTTAGTTTTCGTTTCGTTTTCGTCCGCAAAAAAATATTCGTGACGAAAATAATGACGAAAATATTTCATCAACGAAATTAACACTGCTTCTGTGACTCCGCTGCCTACATAGACTTTACTTTCTTTAACCTCTAAACCTTTAAATGCTCTCAATTTAAGGGTCAGGTCATGTTTACAGGCCAATTTCTGTTCCTGTGTTGTTGTTGTTATTAATAACCACGTTTCTGTGAGGCATGCATATAAACACACTGAGGTCACCTTCAGTATGACCTAAAGGACTGTGACTACAAACTGTAAGTGAAGGAAAGATGGTGGGGTGAGGGTGACCTCTGGAGTGAAGACGATGTAGTGCCTCAAACACATGTATAAACACGAAGTGAGTGCAGTCTTACAGGCATAACGTCAGGGTCATCGTTACACATCTGGAGGAACCTCTCGGGTCGAGCTGAAGAATGCTCTGGGCCCTGAATCACAGAACAACAAGAGTCAGGACAAAAACAATCAAACTCAAAAAGACATTCTTAATATTACAGTGAGTAATTCAATTGTACCATTCTTTCTGAGCCTTAAATCTAAAATGCACTGGTTGTAAATAATGTGCAGAGACACGAAGAATTAAAAAACAAATGTTTTAAGATGTTCTTTGGCATTTGTTCCATTTTTACTTTAAGTGTGTCAGATCTGATCAGTTTTGTTTTGTCACGTGTTCCCACATTAAACTCTTTAATCTAAAAAGCAGACTTGTGAAACAGGAGGGGTAAAGGCTCTGACCATGCCCTCCATGCCGTGGGGCAGCAGCAGCACGATGCCGTTCTGTCGAACCCACTTGGCCTGACCCGGGCAGATGAACTGGTCGATGATGCACTGAGCCGTGTTGTGGAAGTCTCCAAACTGAGCCTCCCACAGGATCAGGGCGTTAGGGCTGGCCATCGCGAAGCCCAGCTCGAAGCCTGGAGGAACACACGAAGAACACAGGTGGAACGCACGAAGAACCCAGGTTAAAGGAGGAACGCACAAAGAACCCAGATTTAAGGAGGAACGCACAAAGAACCCAGGTTTAAGGAGGAACGCACAAAGAACCCAGGTTAAAGGAGGAACGCACAAAGAACCCAGGTTAAAGGAGGAACGGACGAAGAACCCAGGTTAAAGGAGGAACGGACGAAGAACCCAGGTTTAAGGAGGAACGGACGAAGAACCCAGGTTAAAGGAGGAACGGACGAAGAACCCAGGTTAAAGGTGGAACGGACGAAGAACCCAGGTTAAAGGAGGAACGGACGAAGAACCCAGGTTTAAGGAGGAACGCACAAAGAACCCAGGTTAAAGGAGGAACGCACAAAGAACCCAGGTTAAAGGAGGAACGGACGAAGAACCCAGGTTAAAGGAGGAACAGACGAAGAACCCAGGTTAAAGGAGGAACGCACAAAGAACCCAGGTTAAAGGAGGAACGCACAAAGAACCCAGATTTAAGGAGGAACGCACAAAGAACCCAGGTTTAAAGAGGAACGCACAAAGAACCCAGGTTAAAGGAGGAACGGACGAAGAACCCAGGTTTAAGGAGGAACGGACGAAGAACCCAGGTTAAAGGAGGAACGGACAAGAATTTCTGTTCCAGGTTAAAGGAGGAACGGACGAAGAACCCAGGTTAAAGGAGGAACGGACGAAGAACCCAGGTTAAAGGAGGAACGGACGAAGAACCCAGGTTAAAGGAGGAACGGACGAAGAACCCAGGTTAAAGGAGGAACGGACGAAGAACCCAGGTTTAAGGAGGAACGCACAAAGAACCCAGGTTAAAGGAGGAACGCACAAAGAACCCAGGTTAAAGGAGGAACGCACAAAGAACCCAGGTTAAAGGAGGAACGCACAAAGAACCCAGGTTAAAGGAGGAACGGACGAAGAACCCAGGTTAAAGGAGGAACGGACGAAGAACCCAGGTTAAAGGAGGAACGGACGAAGAACCCAGGTTTAAGGAGGAACCACTGAACCCAGGTTAAAGGAGGAACGCACGAAGAACCCAGGTTAAAGGAGGAACGCACAAAGAACCGAGGTTAAAGGAGGAACGCACAAAGAACCGAGGTTAAAGGAGGAACGCACAAAGAACCCGGGTTAAAGGAGGAACGCACGAAGAACCGAGGTTAAAGGAGGAACGCACGAAGAACCCAGGTTTAAGGAGGAACGCACGAAGAACCCAGGTTAAAGGAGGAACGGACGAAGAACCCAGGTTAAAGGAGGAACGGACGAAGAACCCAGGTTAAAGGAGGAACGCACAAAGAACCCAGGTTAAAGGAGGAACGGACGAAGAACCCAGGTTTAAGGAGGAACGCACAAAGAACCCAGGTTTAAAGAGGAACGCACAAAGAACCCAGGTTAAAGGAGGAACGCACAAAGAACCCAGGTTAAAGGAGGAACGCACAAAGAACCCAGGTTAAAGGAGGAACGCACAAGAACCCAGGTTAAAGGAGGAACGGACGAAGAACCCAGGTTTAAGGAGGAACGGACGAAGAACCCAGGTTAAAGGAGGAACGGACGAAGAACCCAGGTTAAAGGAGGAACGGACGAAGAACCCAGGTTAAAGGAGGAACGGACGAAGAACCCAGGTTTAAGGAGGAACATACAAGAACCCAGGTTAAAGGAGGAGCACAAAGAACCCAGGTTAAAGGAGGAACGCAAAGAACCCAGGTTAAAGGAGGAACGCACAAAGAACCCAGGTTAAAGGAGGAACGGACGAAGAACCCAGGTTAAAGGAGGAACGGACGAAGAACCCAGGTTAAAGGAGGAACGACGAAGAACCCAGGTTTAAGGAGGAGCGGACGAAGAAGAACCCAGGTTAAAGGAGGAGCATAAGAACCCAGGTTAAAGGAGGAGCACAAGAACCGAGGTTAAAGGAGGAACGCACAAAGAACCGAGGTTAAAGGAGGAACGCACAAAGAACCCGGGTTAAAGGAGGAACGCACGAAGAACCGAGGTTAAAGGAGGAACGCACGAAGAACCCAGGTTTAAGGAGGAACGCACGAAGAACCCAGGTTTAAGGAGGAACGCACGAAGAACCGAGGTTAAAGGAGGAACGCACGAAGAACCCAGGTTTAAGGAGGAGCAGCGAAGAACCGAGGTTAAAGGAGGAACGCACGAAGAACCGAGGTTAAAGGAGGAACGCACGAAGAACCCAGGTTTAAGGAGGAACGCACGAAGAACCGAGGTTAAAGGAGGAACGCACGAAGAACCGAGGTTAAAGGAGGAGCATACGAAGAACCCAGGTTTAAGGAGGAACGCACAAAGAACCCAGGTTAAAGGAGGAACGCACGAAGAACCGAGGTTAAAGGAGGAACGCACGAAGAACCCAGGTTAAAGGAGGAACGCACGAAGAACCGAGGTTAAAGGAGGAACGCACGAAGAACCGAGGTTAAAGGAGGAACGCACGAAGAACCGAGGTTAAAGGAGGAACGCACAAAGAACACAGGTTAAAGGAGGAACGCACGAAGAACCCAGGTTAAAGGAGGAACGCACGAAGAACCGAGGTTAAAGGAGGCACAAAGAACACAGGTTAAAGGAGGAACGCACGAAGAACCGAGGTTAAAGGAGGAACGCACAAAGAACCGAGGTTAAAGGAGGAACGCACAAAGAACCGAGGTTAAAGGAGGAACGGACAAAGAACCGAGGTTAAAGGAGGAACGGACGAAGAACACAAGTTAAAGCAGGGGTTCCCAAACTTTTCAGACCGCGACCCCCAATATTAGACTGCTGACGATATGCATTGAACTGATTGAACTTCAGTCTCAATTCTTTTAAAAACTTAAAAAAGTATCTTTGTGACCCACCGAGGACACCGTACTCTGACAGAGAGCTGTTGCAGACGGTGTAGGGAGCCTGGTCCGGAGACATGTGGTTCATGGGAATACAGGTCCTTTTGTCCACGTTCTGGTCGTGAAGCACGTGGTGACGGTGGCTGCAGAGGGACAAAACGCAATAAAATGTGTAGATATTAAAAAATTTAAATAAAAAGGTGCACAGCTAATTAAAAAATACAGAATCACAGGAAGAGGTCAGTATTGAGAAGCCTTCTGGAAAGAGATCAGTTTATTTTCAGATAAAAAGTCTGTATCTTTACCTTGGGTGAATTTTTGACTCAATAGACACCTAATTAATAATAAGTTTTATTCAAAGAGAAAATGATAACTGTCGAGGAAACAATGAGGTACATAATTATTATATATTTTTTTTTAAAGCTTTACTTTAAAACTCTAAAATTTCATTGACTTCAGGGGAACATTTTCTTGCCCTCTGATTAGGATCTCAGAAAGTCTTTTAACTTTTCTATAATTGTTCTGAAGGTTTAAAAACATACAGTTGTACAATATTTACCACAGCTGTAGGCTTTTAGGTTTCACTTTCAGAATAAAACCAGTTTTACCTGAAGGTGCCCCTCTCCACGTCCTGACCCGACAGCCTCACATGGATGCCCTCCATCAGCAGAGACCCTAAGGCCATGTATTCTCCCAGAGCCCAGTCCACGGTTCTATTACGGATCATCTCCGCTCGGCTTTTCAGGATCCGGCTCAGACCTGAAAAGAACACAAAAGCCTTTGTAAGTACAGCAATCAAGAGAAGGTCTCACAGAAAGAATCTGGACGTAGGTTTGAAGGTGATGTTTCGTCCTCTTCAAGAGAATATAAACTCAAATGAGCTCCTTCTGATATGTAACTTACAGGCTTTTAGCTCTGACTCAATCCTAGGTTCAGACACAGACCAGGATTATTGTGTTGTTTGGCAGTAAAAAGACTCAGTTTTGGTTCTCAGGCCTCGATGCGAGACTCTAATGTGTGTGTTTCTCTAAAACCTCCGTGGATGGTGAAGTCCTCCACAGGGACGAGGCCAGGTGTCCGATGTGGTTCAGGTTCTCCTCGGTTAAACCGGTCGAGGGGCAGCTCATGGACTTTGGCTGTCCGTCCAGAGTGAAGAAACCTACACAAAATAAACACAAAACAGATAATGAGTGCGAGTAATCCCATAGACAACCACCAGAGGCTGCTACAACACTTTTACTGACAGTCTTGGTTGTACAGTTGTATTTTATGATCATATTCCAAGTTTAATTGACCTCATTACCAAAAGTGACACTAGACTAATTCCGCGTGACCTTCCTGTTATGGCGTCAATGATATTTCAGAACGTCTCTGCAAAAGTTTCATGTAATGATTTAGTCAATATTAGCCTTAATTTCATTCAGGTTTAGGTCCTAAGTCTCACCATAAAAATGTTTGTATTTAAAATTGTGTTAAAAAGTAAACCCGGTCTCTTTAGGTTTACATTTACATTTACATTTATTCATTTAGCTGACGCTTATCCAAAGCGACTTACATTGTTCTAATGTAATTACCAGTGTTACAGTCACTGGGGGCAAGGTGGGTTAAGTGTCTTGCCCAAGGACACAACGACAGTATGAACTGAGGGGAGAGTGGGAATCGAACCGCCTACCTTCCGGTTGAAAGACGACCACTCTACCCACTGAGCTACTGCCGCCCCGGTTTTGTACTGATTTTATAATAAACTCTATATTGTGTTGTGTGAGTCTCACCGGGCCAGTGTTGGTTGTGTTAGTCTCACCGGGCCAGTGTTGGTTGTGTTAGTCTCACCGGGCCAGTGTTGGTTGTGTTAGTCTCACCGGGCCAGTGTTGGTTGTGTTAGTGTGAGTCTCACTGGGCCAGTGTTGGTTGTGTTAGTTTCACCGGGCCAGTGTTGGTTGTGTTAGTGTGAGTCTCACCGGGCCAGTGTTGGTTGTGTTAGTGTGAGTCTCACTGGGCCAGTGTTGGTTGTGTTAGTGTGAGTCTCACTGGGCCAGTGTTGGTTGTGTTAGTCTCACCGGGCCAGTGTTGGTTGTGTTAGTGTGAGTCTCACTGGGCCAGTGTTGGTTGTGTTAGTGTGAGTCTCACCGGGCCAGTGTTGGTTGTGTTAGTGTAGTCTCACCGGGCCAGTGTTGGTTGTGTTAGTGTGAGTCTCACCGGGCCAGTGTTGGTTGTGTTAGTGTGAGTCTCACCGGGCCAGTGTTGGTTGTGTTAGTGTGAGTCTCACCGGGCCAGTGTTGGTTGTGTTAGTGTGAGTCTCACCGGGCCAGTGTTGGTTGTGTTAGTGTGAGTCTCACCGGGCCAGTGTTGGTTGTGTTAGTGTGAGTCTCACCGGGCCAGTGTTGGTTGTGTTAGTGTGAGTCTCACCGGGCCAGTGTTGGTTGTGTTAGTGTGAGTCTCACCGGGCCAGGGGGAGTCTAGCCAGTGCTTGATGTGGAGGATTTTCTCGTCTTTGGAGCGAGCGTGCGCCTCTTCACAGATTTTATCGTATTTTGCAATCTCCTCCTGCGCGAACAGAGGGGTATTATGGGTAACCATCTAAACAGTGTTTCTGGTTAAAAATTAAGGTTACAATCAGAATTACGTTTATTTATCCCCTAGGGAAAATTATTTTTGTTACAAACATGCAACTCACCAGTTCAAGAAATAGAAGTAAATATAACTTAACTATAAACTATGATATCCCTAACAAACAATGGACAATGAACCATAACTAGTCCCAAGAGGAGAATAAAAACATGTTCATATGATGAGTTGTTGTATAAAAGGTCAATATGAATCCTGTTAGAGCCATGTCAGTCAGTCGGCTGCACAACAGCACAAGGCAAATCATTGCAAAAGTGAGAGAAGGTGCTTAAAAAGAAGTCTCTCTCTTCCCCGGATGTGACGGTCATGAAAAGGGGATGTCAAAAGACAATCTGGATCTAATAAAAGTTTACCTCGTACTCTTGTCGGGTCACAACTCCTTCTGCAATCAGTTTCTCTGCGTATTTCTGTAAAACGGGCTTCTGCTTCTTGATCTGTTTGTACATGAGTGGCTGAGTGAACATGGGCTCGTCCATCTCGTTGTGGCCCATTCGACGATAACACACCTGAGAAAACACACCCAACGACCATCAGTAACCTCTAGGCAAACATGCCATAACTGTTTTAGATTTAGAAAATATAAAGAAGTACAAGGCTTTGACTAGAGACTAACTTCTACACGTCATATTCAAGTCTAAACCAGGTCTAAACCACGTCTAAACCACGTCTAAACTAGGTCTACACCAGGTCTAAACCAAGACTAAACCAGGTCTAAACCAGGTCTAAACCAGGACTAAACCAGGACTAAACCAGGACTAAACCAGGACTAAACCTGGAGTAAACCAGGAGTAAACCAGACAGATACAGACCAGGTCCACGACCACGTCCTTGTGGAAGGTGGCTCTCCACTCTGCAGCCACTTTACAGACGTACATCACAGCCTCGGGGTCGTCAGCGTTCACGTGGAATATGGGAGCGTTCACCACTCGAGCCACGTCGGTGGGATAGGGAGAGGAGCGGGCCATACGCGGGTCTGTGGTGAACCCGATCTGAGACAGAGAGCATTATCAAGGTTCATTTAACACCACACACTGGCCTATTTCCAACAAACGTGCTTCTCTTTTTTATAAACTCTCTTTTTTAACTCCGTACTTTGTTTCTAAATTAAATAAGTTGCTGTTATATGCTCAGTGGGATAGAGCACTGTTTCCTAAATGTGGGCCACTATACAGTATTGTTTAAAATAACAGCAGTACAATGTGACTAACCAGAATAATCCAGGTTTGTAGTATATTTTTATTGCTAAATGAAAAACAAGTTACCAGTAGGTGCAGTAGATTCTCAGAAGACAAACAAGACCCAGCATTCATGATATGCACGATCTTAAGCCTGTGCAATTGGGCTGTGTTCAAAAAATAGTTGTTTTAGAAATATGTTAAAATGACACTAACGGCAAAGACTGTTATGTCTCAATTAATCTTTGACACCTGTTTTTTTGTTTGAGCATTTTGAAACATTCAGCTAGGACCCCTGGAAAAGAGAAAGGACTACAAATAGAACAGTCCTTTCTTCTGCACACATCTCTCAGGTTGACAGGTTCTTGACGGACATCTCTCTCACTGCCCCCACGTGTTCTTTTCCTCACGCTCTACAGTGTTTTTCACCGAAGCTGCCTGTCCAGTGAAAAAAGCCTCTGAACCGGCTCGAGGAGTTTCTGACCTGGTTGTTGACGACGACGTGCACTGTGCCGTGTGTGCTGTAGGACGGCAGGTCTGACAGATGGAAGGTCTCATAAACGATGCCCTGACCAGCGAACGCAGCGTCACCGTGAAGCAGGATGGACATCACCTAAAGCAGGGACAAATACTGTTACTGATGAAAGGAGTAATCAGGGCTCCTCTGCGAGAATACCGGCATTAAAACAATTAGTGCCCTGACTTTTGTCTCATGTAGATTTTATGACAAGTAAACCAGTTTGACAGAGAGCACCCACTCACTGTCGTCTATTCCTGTCAAACACAGTGTCCCTTCCTCTCTGGTTCACACCCAGCATGCCTCCCTCAGTTGGTCCCTCACCCGTTTGCCGTCGTTGTCTCCGCAGTAGAACTGTTCGGCCTTGGTCTTGCCCTGAACCACGGGGTCCACGGCCTCGAGGTGAGAGGGGTTGGCCACCAGAGACAGAGTGATGTTCCTGTCTGTGACGCGGTTTATACGACGATGGTACATGCCCAGGTGGTACTTCACGTCTCCAGAGCCCTGAACGGACACAAAGGGTCAGGAATCTACCCTCACCGTGTTAGACTTCAGTTTAAATCAGGATTTGATCAAAGTAAAAACCCTCTGTACCTCGTCGGCTGCCTCCAGTTTGGAGTCAAACTGACAGAAGATCTGCTCCAGTTCTTTACGGATCACATTCGCCAAAACATTCAGACGGCCTCTGACAGAAGAGAGGAAATAACATGGTTTAAGTCCTGGTTTTGCTTTGATTTTGCCCTTGGTTTATCCCAGGATTAGTCTGAAGTCCAGGTTTAGCCCTGTTAATTTGTCTTTTGTTTAGTTCTGGGGTAATACTAGTTTGAGCCTGATTAAGTCATTGGATTATCTGTTGCTTTAGTCTAGGTTTGTCCAGAATGTAGTTCTTGGTTTAGACCTTATTTGGACTTGGTTTAGACATGCAAGTCCTAAGTTCACTCGCTGATTTAGTTTAGCACCAATTTAAACCCAGTGTAGTCCCTCTTTAGTCCTTGTTAAAGACCCTGCTTTGAACCGGTTCAGTTCTAGGTTTAGCTCTGGTTTGGTCCTCGTGTTTGTTTTACTCATCTCTGTCATCCAAGTGTATCTTCTGTTGGATGAAAGGTCTGTGAGAGCAGAGGTGAATGAGCAGAAACAGAAATGACTCACCTGTGGGGCATGCCCATGATGACGTTCTCCACTCCGTTCTCCGAGGACTTGTCGATGATGGCCTTCAGAGCCGGGATCAGAGACTCGCAGCCTTCCAGACCGAACCTTTTCTCTGAAGACCACTTCTTCTGCAGGAACTCCTCGAACCTGCGCCACATCAGGAGAAAACACATTAAGAATTGTTTCCAACTCAAACCTGTTTAAATCCAACTAAAACCTGTTTAAATCCATTTGAAATGTGTTCTTGTAGAGACGACCCTTGGAAATGTTCCTCTTTATTAAAAGGTTTGGACACCTCAAGCCAATCTGAAAGTCTTTTCATTTTAAAATGCATAACTTTTGCTGCTCTTTACTTTGTCTTCACACAACTTCACCAGAATAATGTGAGCTGCGTTCTACTCGATGGAGTGACACCTGTAGATTAAATAAATCTATTTAAGGAGGTGTGCTGTACCTGGTGGATCGGACCATGCGGGCCAGCAGCGTCCTCTTCTCCTCCAGAGTGAACTGCATCACTCCTGGAGTCTCAAACTTCTGTCTGATCCACTGACACTGCTCCAGGTCGTTAATGAACATGAACTCCACCCCGATGTGCTGACAGTACGCCATCTACCACAGGACACGGCAGGTTTAGTGACCAAAACAAACGCCCCCTTGAATATAATATTAAATCAATATTAGAGTGTAACAATAAAGTACACACGAGTTTCCACACAGACATTATTAAGTGGGGGACTGTTGCTGGGTTAAAAAGCACTGCACAGACCCACAGCAAACTGTCAGGGCAGAATGGACACGGAGAGGTTTCTCCATTTCCAGTGTGACAAACGCCTGTCAGTTTTATAATCTTATAAGTCTAATCAGAGTCTCACTGCTGCTATAAACCTGCTCTTGTTGCTCTTATAACATTAAAGCTACAGAGTGGTTAGCACTCCTGCCTCACAGCAAGAAGGTCTTGAGTTCAAAACCCGGTCGACTCCGGTCTTTCTGTGAGGAGTCTGCATGTCCTCCAATTGTTACTGTGGGTTCTCTCCAGGTACTCCAGTTCCTCCCATCGTCCAAACACATGCATGTACAGGTTAATAAGCAACTCTAAAGTCCCTAGTGAATGAATGAGAGTAAATGGTTGTATGTCACTGTCTGTCTCTAAGTGTCAGCCCTGCAACTAACTGGCCACTGTCCAGGGTGTACCCCCCCTCAGGCCCAAAGCTGCTGGGATAGGCTCCAGGCACTGAGACCCTTAACGGGACTAAGAGGTACAAAACGAATGAATGAATAATTTCAAACCTATAGTAAATCATCATGTGGTAGATCTGTCTGGTTTGCTCTATGACAGACCATGTGCAAGAAGGTACTAATCTTGTTTTTAATACTTTCTTTTATTAACTATAAGTGCTCAATGCCAGAGCTTGTAAAAAAACATAACAGGCAAAAACAAGTGGATGAGTTGAGAGTTGTGTGCGGACTTTGAACTAAAATGTGACTTTGAGTTATTTGTTGTATTTATGATGTTAACTAACCAGTGACCTGCAGTACGTCTATGGCAGAGAGTGTGTGTGTGTGTGTGTGTGTGTGTGTGTGTGTGTGTGTGTGTGTTGTAGGACTGTTTGAGGTGCACTACAGGGCCACAACACAAAGATGTGTGGCTCATAAACCAGGCTGGGGTCATTAAACAGAGAAAAGGGGGCTGCTAATGTTTTAGCGTCTCTCTTCTGCCTGTGTCCACCGCTCCATAGAAACTAAAGACCAGCTGGTTTTCTGCAAAGAGCACCATCATATCTCCACTGTCTCTGGAGAAAAACTGCTGCAGTTTCACTCGGATGGCCTCCTGCAGCAGCAGAGCTCAGTGAGTTTCTTTATGTGTGGGACACACTGACTAACCTCCAGGCGTCGGATGATCTCCTTCAGCGGCAGAGCGCTCTCCGATCCACCGATGAACGTTGTCGTGGGCAAACGGAAAACCTTATCCAGGTCCGACTCGTCCAGACCGTAGAAGCCTTCAAGTCCCAGCGTGCACCGGGAAGAGGGAAGGAAGTAAGGAGAGAGGAGCGAGGGTTAGAGGGTGAAGGAAGGAGACAAAGCAGACAAAATAAACAGAAAGAAAAGAACAGATCCAGAGAAAACAGAGTTTGATTAGAGTCAGAATAAATACAACAGAAAACCTTAAAGAAAATAAACCAAAATCATAGAATCAGATGTTTACGTGCACAAAATACCCACATTCTCTAATTGTTTAATATGAAGCGTGAACAGTGTGTCTGGAGTAAAGGAGGGGTATTATGGTGCACATGAAGGAACAGTCTGAAGATTTAACAGATCCAGTCCAAAAGGCTGCCATCAGTGGTTTATACTTGTCTGTGTCCACACTAATACATTTTCAGTTAGCTAATAATCAGAAAAAAGGAATCCAGAAATAACCCTCTTTGTTTTGAAAATTAAAACTGCAAAAAAAAAAAATGTACATGTATTTTAAGTTTACGTTAAACTGAAAATAAAAATACAACTGAATAAAATAATATAGTGCACAACTTGTGTAATAATATATTATTAAACTATTATAAATAATGTTCTCTGTAAACTGTTTTAGTTCTTGTATCCTTTATAGCTTTCCAAATGAGAAACTTCTGTACCTCAGCATTTACAACTCTCTACAAATCTGTAGAAAACAAAATCAAGCAGAAAGTGTTTAATCCTCTAAACAATGCGCTCTGAAACGGACTGGGATAAAGCCCTCTGATTGGTGGAAACTAAACACACCCATGACACTCAATTATAGGAATAAATCGATTTGGACACGGCCTTTAACCTGATCATTAAGATACAGCCTTTAGGTTTCAGATTTGGATCCCAAACACTGCCACAGTGTGGACGCACTGGGAAATGCAGGAGATCTGATTTAAAATGAAATGGCATTAGTGTGGACAAAGCGATAGACGCAGGTTAAATCAAAGCATTAGAAGCCTTTAGACAGCTTAAAATTAATGAACACCAAAAACTCAGATATTAATAAATGATCAGAAGAGGCGTTAGACTTGTTAAGCAACATTTGAGGCTGGTTTAAAGGTTACGTTTGTTCAGATTATTTCCAAACTGTGAATAAAACAACTGAACACAGCCTCCATTCAAAGGTCAAAGACCAAACCACTTTATTTAGGAACAGCTTTAAAACAAATCAGATTCAGGCAGAAGCTCAACAACATTCTCATAATGTCAGCATGTCGTCCACAACAGGCTCAGGACCAGACAAAAAAAAGAGGAGTGTGAGAGAAAGCAGTGCTGTGTGGATGAAAGCAGATGAGAGTTTGAGTGAAAATGGAGGAAGTGATGAGGAAGGAGAGTTCAACACAGTCCTGATGAAAACGACAGCTCATCAGAGCCGAGCCGAAGAGACGAGAACCTGACCCAAAACTCATATAAGAGCCTGTCAATCAGAGTCCGACAGCCGCTGAAGCCGATCAACGATTCAAACCGACAGCCCTCGGCCGAACAAAGCAGACAACACACATTCCTCCCCAGCTTCAGACGGATTCATCCAAGACACTTACTGTTGTGCACCGACACCTGGAGGAACAGAGACCTGACAAACTTACTTCTGTTAATGTTAACGTCTGCCGCCTCGTTTGTGAGGCATGCATTCACGCATTCACTCGGGAATTAATAAATGTGATTTTTAAATTTTATTTCATGGCATAAAAAATTGATTTGAATACAATTTTAGATTTACCTTTTACCTATTCTTTAAACTCTTTAAACCCTTGTCTCACTCCCTTTGGTCAATTTCCAGCTGCTGTTTAATTAAATTCTCACTTTGTAAACTTATTTTTGCTGTCTTTAGATTATGATTAGACTAATTATCCGTGAACAGAATAATGCACAGCACAGCTCGTTAAAGAGGCCGGATCAGGTTGTGTTTTCAACAAACGCCCTGTAGTCCGTTTTAATCTGAGCAAAGAAATCAGGTATAAAAGCCCCCTTAGGTCTTCCATGACCCCTGGCCTCGGTCGTTTCCTCCAGGTCCTCACTGTGACTCCTGTAGCTGCCAACTCTGTCCATTAAAACAGCCCACAGTAAAGATGTCACTAATGTTTTCAAATGTATATTACATAATATCGGATAATTATAAATCCAAGGTGAAAGTTTGTAAATGTTCTGAAGGAAGAGAGGAATGACTATGAAGCTAACATCACAGACAAACGCTTTGGCTCAAAACCAGCCTTGTTCTTGTTTTTTTAAATAAACAGTGCACAGGCTTTAGCTGCGTTTACCACGTTGCGTGTAGCTTCGAGAGAAAGGTGAGCGACAATCTGACTCTGCAACACAACAACCACCAAACATCTGAAGTTTCACTTAGAGCTGCTCCCAACTCACAAAAAAGCACTGAGAAATCAAAGCTGCATTAGTCTAAAAAAAACAATAACTATAACTACTCCGTCACAGCTACGATCTAAAGCGCTAATGCTAAAGGCTAATGAAGCTAAATGTCACAGGAAACAGTCAGGACAAAAGAAAAGGGCAGAAATAAAACGCTGCCAGAGAAAGTGTTTTAAATAAACGGTTGTCCTCCGAGTGTTTCATGGATCTGAGGTCTTAAAGGGATATTTCACTGCGTTTCACAAAAGGAACAGGACATGTACGTTTAAATTGTGTTTTATATTATATTGGACAATGCCAGGTTTAGTTATACAAGCTGTGGAAATAACAGAAAATATTTGATTAAACTGGACATAATAAAAGTTCATTAAAAACCTAAAATGCACGAAAGATTTTAGAAATGTAATTATGTAAACTGATAAAATAAAAGAAACTGAATAAAAAGTTGAATGAATTGATTTAACATTTAACATTTCAGCTCTGTGCGTTTAACTCAACTGTAAATATCCTGCTGCTTTAGAGAAATGAAGAGAACAAAACCATTTCTAAACTAAATCATTAAAGAGGAGGTGCAACAGGAGCTGGTATCAGAGCTGAGGAAGTAACAAAAACTCAAAATCAACGCAAAACTGAAAAAGTTCAAAATTATTAAAAAAAAAAAAAAAAAATCAGACACTGACTAAAAATACTTTCTTCAAGCAGTGGTCCAGGAAAAAGTCTCCATCTTTCAAGAAGACTTTGATTTTTATGAAAGACAACTGCATCAGAGATCTCCACTGTGTGTCTGGTCAGTAAAGGCCTTAAAGATGAAAAACTAATGACACCTGACTTAAACCCTATTGAGAACCTTTGGGCCCTTCTTGAGCAGGACGTGTACAGTGAAGGTGAACACCTCTGAACAGTGTCTGGGAGGCTGTGGTTCTGACCAGATCAAGAACCTGACCGACTCCGTGAATGGAAGGATTGTGACTGTTATTGAAAAGAAGGGGGATATATTGGTCACTGAGTTTTCATTTTTTGGTGAACATAAACAAGTGAGATGGAAAACCTTTGTTTTTCATTTAGTTGCATAATAATTCTGACACTAATAGTTGCCTAATAATGGTCTGTAGATATTCTCTTAAGAAAACCAAAACTTCACTTTTACTACTTAAATGTTCAGGTTTGACGGTTTGTTAACATTTTGGACCAAGAGCACTGTAGTTGTACAATCACAAAATTAATCCTCAAAAATACAACTTGCCTTATAATTGTGCACATAGTGTCGTTTTAGTAGTTTATTCATTTAAATGCATTTTTACCAAACCCACTTTTATCAATTGTTTTTTGTAGGTTATTAAGAGGGCGATAACGATTATTATTATAGAAGCTCATGGTTACAGCTTGATATACTTCATTATGAACCCTTTGTATAAGGCACACATCACAATATAACAGTAGTTCCTCGTATATATTTTGTAATCTTCCACTAGAGATGGAAGAACTAGCTCTAGGTACCATTATTAAAAGGTCTGGTGATTGGACGACAGCTTGTCTTGTTTTTGGGATAAACGTCATATTCAAGAAGAAAGACTGAGAAAGGTTGTTCTAGTGATGTTCAGAGTCTAATTAAAGCCACTCCAGTCTCTGGATTAAACAGGAGCAGGACAGACAGAAGAGTGAGGCCCTGAAACGTAGGAAACTGCTGCAGTTAAAAAGATGGGAATAATAAACACTTTTTCTTCTGAAGGAACCAACTTGTATTTTATCCTTCAGAGAAAAAAGAGGCTAAAAACAGCAAAGAAAGAGTAGAGAGTTAGGCCTATGGGCACTTTTTACTGTGTATGCTCTTATTATTGACAGCAGAAACAAAATTCCAGTGAAACATCCCTTTAAGTTCAGCGTGAGGCTACAGTTCTATCAGAAGCCAGTCTAATGCAGACAGCAGGTCCCTACCTCCCACCGTTAAGACTCTGAGCCTCTCCTTGAACACAGTGACGTCTGGGGTCCAGCAGGGGGAGCAGTGGAGAGACACTCAAACCGTTAGATCATTACACAGCACGGAAATTAAAGATCCAACAGGCACCAAACTGCACCACACTTCAGAGACACACCGGCCCGACACGAGAAAGAACACTGTTTCATACGACAAGAGCTAAAGCAGCTGCCCACTACTCACTCTGGGATTATAGAAGAGGTTTCAGGAGTGTGCTTGGAAAACAGATAGAGGAACATCTACTTCTGTGGGACATGAACAGCTCCAGGAGGCTCTGAACAGGTGAGCCTCAGCTGCTCCTCTGTCTCTGAGGAAGGCCCAGATCCATCGTGAGAAGGAAATGTATCTGAGATCTTTACTCACAGCTCATGACCAAAGCTGAGAGTAGGAACGTAGATGGACCGGTCAATGGAGAGCTTTACAGCACAGCTCCTTCACCGGTACATCTACCATCACTCATGAACAAGACCACGACCACTACAACTCAACCAACTAGGGAGAGACAAGCCTCCTTATTCCAGAGATCCGAGGATCTGTTACTGTGTCCCGAGTCTAAGGTGACCGCCCAGAGCAGGTGCAGTTCAGGACCAGGGCTGTGCCAACATTTTGATACAGAATATTTTTGAAAGCCTTTCCAAAAGAGTTTTAAACTCTGTTTATTGTCAGTATAAACAGAGTATTTTTATTCCTTTAACTGGTAAAACCTCCCTGTGAGGGAGAGCTGCAGCTCGTTCTGAGTCATTAGCTTTAAGCTTGAGCAGCGTCCAGTCCTTTTACAGTGAGCTGCACTTTTTACAGGTTTGTTGACAATAAAAATCAGAGATAAAAAGCCTATCCTTTCTGATGCAGTCTGTGCTGAAGGCTACTGCACAGAGCCAGCCCTTAATCAGCTGAGTAACAGTATGTGACTATTATTTTACTAGCATTATTTGTTTAAAATACAGAAAAACATAACTCCGGATATTGCGAAGAAAAAAAAACCCTTAAAATTCTGCTGTTGTAGAGCAATTGAACTGGCACACCCAGTTTTTCTGAGGCACACACGAAAATCTGTTTCAAATCAGATTCCTGGCTACGCCCCTGGTTCAGAAGCCCTTTTGTGAAGAATAAGGTAAGAAATCATTTCTTAAAAGTCACTCAGAACAGGTTAGCCTTTGATTTATTTTGTACCCACTTCCATCCCTCAGAGCAGAGACCTCCCAAAACCACAGAAGTGGTTTTGATCCAGATCCGAACTGGTTCTGCTCTGGTCTTACCTCCAATATTCCACAGGGGTTTAATGTGGATTTGATCCGATCCTTTATCTGGAATCCAAACACGTTACTCCACAAACAGCTGATCAGAACACAGGTTTAGTAAAAAGAAAAAAAAAGGGTGAGTTTGTGGGAGGCTTTTCCCTCGCGCAGCTTCAGCCACAGTCGACCAAACACTGTGAACCGTAAACCACCAAAGAGTGGCCTAAACCAGAGCTACATCCTGAGACTGACCCGGAGACAAAACAGTGACAAACCAGGACAAAGCCAACACTAATGTGACCAGACAAACCCAACTACTCAGTGTTTAGTGGAAGGCAGTTGTTAATGCTAGTTTAGTGACTGTTTTTTTGCTTTCCCATTCTAAAAAAACATTTTAAAAACGATTTCTAACACTGTACAAGTGTAAGAAATCGGCTTTAACATAAAACATAAACTTTATGTTAAAGCCTGTTTATTATATTATTTTAAAATAATTATTTACTCAGGAACTGAAATGGCCAATCAGATGCTTGCAAAAGAAGGGCTTCGTTTGATTGACACGACTCGTCATGTGACGCTCCAGGACTGTATTTCAGATGATTATGTCTTTAAGGAGGCGTAATGTTTAACGAGGATAACTGTCGTTCTCAAGTCGGACACGAGCTAACGCTAAGCTAACACTAAGCACTAAACCTCAGTTTGGTGAAATGTATTACTGCAGTACTTGAAGAAAACGGGTCCGGTTTTATTTTTTAACAAAAGAGAAGCAGGAAAGGTCTCTGTGCTGTTGGAGTCTGAGACAGAAACAAAAGAATACAGCTGTGATAAAGCACAGTACCAGTATGTTCTTCTTTAACTATGAGCCTCACTGTTCTTTTACTGATGCAGTGTACAAAGAATAATCACAGCTGTGGAATTATAATGAAGTAAATACACTGCAATCATCACACACTGGAGAGTCCATATCAGACACTAGTGCATCCGTAAATGTCATTTACAGAAAACAAAATGGTTACTTTTAGTACATTTTCTAAAAAATAAAAACTGCAAATGCACAAAAAGTAAGGTTTTTATTTGGAAAGAAGCTCCGTGAAACAGCAGGATTTTGAAAAGGCATTTTTGGGCGTGGCACCTTTAAAGATGATCCATTATTCTAGTTTACTGTCAGAACAAGCCTCGTGTCCACTGCCTTCGACTAAAGCCTGAGTCAAACCTGAACGGCTTTTAACCCACAACAGATTAAGAAGCAGTGAAACGATTATAAAAGATCGAACACGAAGTGAACGAAACAGTTACAGTGAAAAGTAAACAAAAGGCTGAATATTTAAGGCAGAGTGTGTTTAAGGCGGAATGATTACCCAGCTTGTCGGAGGAGGTGATAATGTCAGTGGGGACACATGAGTCCAGATCAGCGTCCATGATGCCCAGAGGGTCCAGCTGGGCCACATGGTGCCCCGAATCTACGGCAGGAGGAGGGACAAACAAGAGCCACCCACCAAGAGGAGAGGGGGGAGGAATGAAGGAGAGACAGTGAAGAGAAGAGGAAGTGTGCAAATAAAATAAAATGGAAATTAAATTAAAATTACACAAAAGAAAAAAAATATATATATATATATATATATATATATATATATATATATATATATATATATATATATATAGTTTTTTTAATATACATACATAAAAATATTAAACAATAAAAAATATATAATAAAAATAAAGAAAATTAAAGCAAAATTAAAATAAATATTTGTAAATGTAGGGTACATAGGTTAAAATGATAAGAATAAGTAGAAAGAGAAAATGAAGATGAATGTGGAGCAGTGAGTGAAGCAGCAGTTGAAACAGTGACAGATGAAAATAAGAAGGAGGAGGAGGAGGGGGGGGGGAGGGGGTGGGTGGAGCAGTAGAGTTAGCATCATCAGCTACAAACACAGGTTTCAGTCAGAGCTCACCCACGTCCTGGAAACTTCGGTTCACGCAGCTGATGCCCAGAGGGTCGAGCTGCGCTCTGTGATGGCCCACCACCTGAGCTCAGAGCAAAGGTGAGTATAGAGAGGACACACTGCGCCTGAGCATCGTCACAGGGGTGTGTACACTGCACCTGAACGCACCACCAGGACATTCAAGTGCAGAATATCAATACGAGGTTAGAGCAGTCCAGACTTTCAGAGCCATCAGACAGTTTGTCGGGCACTAAAAGCCTCTCACATTCTTATGCTAACCTATATTTCTTTCTTTGACCTATACCTTACCAGGTTAAAAAACTCAAGAGTGACCTGGCCACTGAATGTTTGGACCCGACCAACAAAGAAATTTCCATTCAAATCAAAATGTCTGTGTCTGCTTCTGTAGTTACTACACTTACAGTCAGTGTAGTAACACATTTACAAACTGTTGTAATTCCTTCACCATTCACCCGATTTGGATATAAATACCTCAAATTAAAGCTAAAAGTCTGCAGTTAAAGTACATCTAAATCCATTGTGGTGGTGTATAGAGCCAAAAGATTAGAATTCTGTCGATATTTTAATAGAATTAATTCAATATTTATGGACCTGACTGTAAAAAGATATAAAGTTCTGTGGAGAAAACAAGTTGATCAGTTCATTTCTTCAGCGCCAGAGTCCACTTCTGCTGCTGTTAAATTATAAATCCTTTAAAAGCGTGAGTATTTTATTCTCAGTGTCGTATAGAATCTAAAAAAAACTGTCCATTTTTACTTTATGCTTGTGTTTTTGAGTGAGGAGCGTTTGTTTCCGTACCTGGTAGGCCCTGATGAGAGACTGCACCGCCAGATGGTCCTCCACCAGTTTCTCGGCGTTGGGCTGCGCGAGACGAGGACGTGAGCTGAGGAGACACCAGGCTCGGGGACAGGCCCAGAGGAGACTGGTATGCAGCACCAGGGGGCGCTCCGGCGTTGGCGTTACGGAAAAACACATCCCACGACTGTAAACAGAGACAGGATTTAAGACAAAGATTAGACAGACACTTGATTGAGACAGAGACAGAAACAGAGACAGAAAATCTGGGAAAAGAGACTAAATAACACGGTTCATCAGATCAACAAAGATCCATCTGAGTGAGTAGAGCTTCTGGTTGTTTAGTCGGACCATGAGTACCCCTCATACAATGGCTGTTCAAAAGGTCATATAAAACTTATGACACCTGGTAAGTGTATGTGGCCCATAATGTCCGCCGGGATACAACATTTATGATGTTAGTAACATAACTGCCTAAAACTGTAAGATAAAAGTGGAGTCTAAATCGTCCTTCAACCGGACGGTAGGAGGTTCGATTCCCGCTCTCCCCACAGTTCATACTGTCATCGTGTCCTTGGGCAAGACACTTAACCCAGTGGTGTTCCAGCTGTAACACTGGTGAATGGAACCTTAATGGAAGTCACTTTGAATTAAAAAGCTTCAACTAAATGTAAATGAATAATAATGCAGTTATTGTGCTACTGATCTAAAGTTCACATCACAATATTTTACATAGGGCTGGGTACCGAACTTCGATACCTTTCTGGTATCGAACGAAAAACTTCGATACTATGAGTATCGAAAAATTATTTATCTTTCGGTGCCAAATTTCGGTTCCAAAAGCCAAGCGGCCGGGTTTTTTTTTTTTTTTTGCCAAGCGGCTGTGTCTGTGTTAGTAATGGGCGATATGAACGATATGCGATATAAATGATAAAAAATTGGCATACGATAGAGATTTTAACTCTATTGCACTACCGCGATAATACATGTTGATGATGCAATTTCCCCGCAAAATGTACAGCCACGAGCTGCAGCTTGAAACATGGCTGAAAGCGAAACGGAGGAGCTGGTGAAAAAGACGCAACATCCATTATTTGGACGTAATTCGGATTTAAGCCGCCTGGCGTGCAGCAGCAAATTATACTCTGTAGAGTGTGTGGGGCAACAGTTCGGCTAAGAGAGGTAACACGACTAATCTGTTGTACTACCTCAAAGCGAAACATGTTACTGAATACCAGCTTTGCCAGCTCCGTGAAGACAGCTTTGCCAGTCTTCACGGAGCTGGCAAAGCTGGTATTCAGTAACATGTTTCGCTTTGAGGTAGTACAACAGATTAGTCGTGTTACCTCTCGTGAAGTCTCCGTGAAGACTTCACGGAGCTAGCATAGCCAGGCAATGCAGCCAAAGAGCGAGCGGGAGCGAGCGAGAGAGAGAGAGCGTGGAGCGAAGCGCGAGAGAGATTATAGATTAAATTAACATATAAAATCTTACACGCTTTGTCAACAGAAAAAGTGTGAAAGATCCCGAATTGACCGTGCTGTTGCTTTATGCAAGAAGATTGTGAGTCCTTTTCAGGAATACAGGAATAACATTAAAAATACATTTAGCAGTTTGGTTTTCCTTAGGATCTATGTAACCTGTTCTGAAATGATTCTATTATAATTTATATATCGCAATATATATCGTTATCGCAAGAGGCTGCAATGTATATCGCAATATGGATTTTTGGCCATATCGCCCATCCCTAGTCTGTGTGAGCTTGTAGCATACGTGCATGTAAGGAACTACATTCGCCGTGATTGGCTGTCCACCACCACGTGGCGTGGACGGTGGGATATCTGAAGATACTGCAGTCACACAACACAAGTGTAACGTTAGTTGTTTTTTCTCCAAACGTTCCAGTTTTATAATGCCAAAGAAATCTAAAGTGGATGCCGAGTCAGCAAAGTGCAACATATGCGACAAGTGTATTGCAACCAAAGCCGGCAATACCACAAATTTAATGAAGCATTTGACCATGCACGGGATCAATATGAAGGCAGAAAGTTGCACTGTAAAAAGAAGGAACCAGAGGAGCCTTGCACCTCATCGGAGTCAAACCTGCCCCCTTCAACATCATCTGGCATTTCTGACATTGTAGCAGGTAAGAAAGGAAGATTACCTTTTTAGCGAACAGAAGTTAAAGTAATTGTTTACGCTAACACGAGTGGTTTGAGTGTGTGGATGCAACTCTGCGTTGCGATGTAACGTTACCCAGGCGCTAGCTTTAACCTTATTCTTTGACCAGGCAACATCTTTGTTTTTCCAACGTAACGTTAAGGTTTCACATTTTAGAAATACTTGACAGATAAGTGTAATTTCCCTACTTAAACCAAATGCATCCCCATGACGTTGACTACCACTTAATGTATGTTAGCTTGTGCTAGAGCTGGGCGATTTTTTTTATAAAAAACTCGATTTACGATTCACGATTCGAGATTTCAAGTTTGACCTACCAACTCGATTTTTAAATCAAATCGATTTTTTTCCCAGCCCTAGCTTGTGCTGCTAGTCGGTTGCTGTAGCGTTAGCGCTGTTATTTCCCCCTTCACATTAGCCTCTGCCTCCTTTTGCAGGAAGACATGGCGATAGAAGTAACAGCCAACAGCATGACCAGCACCTCAGAGAAGATTCAGGAGGAGATACAGCTCTACAGAGGTTTGCTGTGTACACTCTCTACAGTGAATCCAGCAACTTGGTGGTGGAGTAAGAAGGACACACTGCCAATGCTATCCAGCTTGGCAGCCAGGTTTCTCTGTGTACAAGCCTCATCGCCCTCAGAGCGTACATTTTCTGACTGGGACACCATTAGCCAGAGCTGGCCTGTCTGTTGCCAGAAAAAGCTGACATGTTGATCTTTCTGAAGAAAAACTGCTGAGCGGTTACCCACAAATACAGTTTGATTTTGCACTAAAAGTTTAGTTTTTTTACATTCCTTTGAATTTTAGTTGGTTCAATATTAGGATGTACACAATATAATTTATTTATTTATAATATGTTCATGTTGTGGCAAAAGGTTTCTCTTTTTGTAAATTTTGGCCAAGTTAGGATTGCGATGTGTGAAGTGTGAGTGTGAAGTGTTACCAGAATTTGTTTTAATTAAGATGAAAAATAAAAGTTTTGTATTTAATGTATTTGTGTTGATTTTGAAATGGATTTTAAAACACATGGTATCGAAAAAAGTATCGTTAGGAACCGGTATCGAAACTGAGGTATCGAAATTGGCACCGGATCGAAAGATTTTGAACAATACCCAGCCCTAATTTTACACTGTCGATAGATATATTGATAAATTTTGTAATCAACAGGCAAAACATGTTTTTTAACTTTATATAACTAGAAAATGCGATTGGACAAAGACCTGAAAAAGTACAAAAGTGTAACAAGAGGTAGGTCTATAAATATTACAACAAATTAAATGTATAATAAACAGAGGAGGTGTTAAAACAGTGAGTTGTGGGACTGTTTGAGATGCAGTGAGGATAACCTCTGATACAGAGCTTACACTGCTTTTTGTTCACACCACTAGGACATGTGGCCCCGTGTTTGTATTATTACAGTAGATTTATGCAAATGACACGCAAGTAATTTATATTTTAAACATGTATAGCGTTGCTTAAGCTCAGTGCAAAAGAATTATTGTAGAAATAGACGTTGACTGCTCATAAACGAGGCTATGTCATTAAACAGAGGTTCTTCTGGAGCTGGATCAGGTAAAAGCAGCAGATTACTTAGAAGAACTTTTGCGAGGGCGCTAATGCTTTAGCGTCTCTCCTCTGTTTGTATCCACCGCTCGTGTCACTGCGGAGTGCAGAGAAACTAAAGACGAGAGATCTAGTATTGGCTGCAACTATTACCAACATGTCTCCACTTCTCTGGAGAATAAGCACTGCAGTTTGACTCGGGTGGCATCAAGAGAAGCCGTGTCCTCCCAAAGCAGCAGAGCTCACTGAGCTAATCAGCAGGAGGCGGAGTCTGAGCAGCCACAACAGAACACAGTTCAATGCAGCAAACGTTTGAATATGAAAGTAATTTACCGTTGCAAAATCCAACGGAACTGGCGTATGGTCATAGTTTCCTTGATGTGTGGGAAACACTAATTTAACGGTATCCACGGTATAGAAAAATCTATATCATTGCACAACACTATACATTCATCATTTTCATAACCCTAACTCATTTACATTACATTTACATTTATTCATTTAGCAGACGCTTTTATCCAAAGCGACTTACATTACATTACCAGTGTTACAGTCACTGGAGGCAAGGTGGGTTAAGTGTCTTGCCCAAGGACACAACGACAGTATGAACTGTGGGGAGAGTGGGAATCGAACCGCCTACCTTCCGGTTGAAAGACGACCGCTCTACCCACTGAGCTACTGCCGCCACTCTAAGCTGGAGCAGTATTTTTTATTATGGGACAGTCACTACATGACACAGGTCAGAGCTGTTCAACTTCAGTGGAATTATTGAACAAATAATAACAACAACGTTAGGTCAACAAGTACTATTTGTAGCTTTCTAGATTGTTGGATTACTTCATGACTTGTCATTTCCTTCAGAAACATAGAAAATCTACAATTTATTTTAACGCTTAATGTCAAGAGCTGGCTAAAAATTTAGCCCGCTCTTCGGGCTAAATTTATTTAAGATTAGTAACATAGTTCATTTTAAAGATCTGATCTAAAAAAAAAGACCCAACCCAAAAGCTAAACCCTCAAAAAGGAGGGAGAATAAAGTGAACAGTTCATTAAAGACAGCATTTACTGCACTGACTTGTTTTGTGTCACTGCAGCAGAACTATTTCAGTCACAGTGAACATAAAGAGTCAGTGAGGGTCAGTCTGTTCAGAGCTGGAGCTGTGGTGCATTCACTGACTGTAGATCCAGCTGTAATGACTATGAGAAAAGAAACACTAACATTATTCGGCCAAACTGTGACCTCATCGAGCGATTAATCGACCGAGTCTGTGAGCATAACGCAGACTTTATAAAAAAAAACTCACACTGACATTTTCAACTCTTTGTGAAACTTTGTCCTAAAAATTGCTGACGATGTCCTCTGTTTCTCTCAAGTTTAACTTTGGTCTGTAAAGGACACGGGTCTAATAATAACTCCAGAAGGTCACATGACCAGAGTCTTTTCCCAAAACGAGACGCAGCACTCTACTTGCACAATAAAAGCACACATTCACATGCTTTGACATAATATAATTATTCATCCTATTCAATCCTGTGTGTGTCTCTGACAGGTGTGTGTTACACGTTGCCATCATTGCGTAACGGCAGCAGGATGACTGTTATTAGCTCCAGACTCGGCACAAGGACACAGCTCTACACAGACTCTTAACAGTCACACTGTAACCTACATTAACATTCAAACTAAAAAAAAGCTGAGGCTCCTGCTGGAACCACTCAGACCCTTAAGCTGTGAATGATAAACTACAGTTTTTTAGTCTGAAAAGATCTGTGTAAGCCAGGTTCACACTGAGCAATGGAACTGGAGCAGACTCTAAACACATGGTCACTGGTCATTTCTGTAACCAGGACCAGAACAACATTTTTAATGTTTTTTTTTTTTTTTTTTTTATTCTAATTCCCATTGTTGTTTTGTATTTGGCAGATTTATTCTCATTTATGTACCTGCTTTTACTGGCCATATCTTTATTATTATTATTATTATTATTATTATTATTATTATTATTATTAAGAAAGACATTCAGACACCACTACAAAATGGTACACTGTATTGTGTGGATTTGGGCACAGCCTAGGAGCTTAACGACATCCCACAATTCCCTGCACAACCTTCTTCAACAAAGCCAATCTCCACAAGAAGAGTCGGCGAAGAAGAGTCGGCGAAGAGTCTAAACTGTAAATAGTAACCTAAGATCAATATATTGTTTATATGTCTATAATATAATAATTGATAAAATTTAACCCGTATTTTATGTGTTGTGGTTATTCACACACGCTGGCTCCGCAGACGAACCTACTTCTGGTCGCCAAGAATAGTGGCACACTACTCAATTGGCCGTAGTCAGACCCCTAGCCCTACAAGCGTTACATGTGCGTTTGTATGTCGTGTTCAGCGTGCTTTATTTAGTGCTGTCCCTCCAGTGGAGCAAGTAGGAAAAAATATCCCTGGAAAACTATATACAATATTTACAAAATGCCAATTAAAGAAAAGGAATTCCTTTACTAGAACATACACAAGACAATCTAGTCTCAGCCTTTCACCATTAACTCTCTCCTCACCAACCTAATGGGGCCTCCATTTTATACCTTAAACTCCTCCTCCAAACCAATTTAGACCAAAACAATAAAAATAAATAAATAAAACACAATAACTCTACATTCCCTCCATATTTTTGCTTTAAATACAAAATATACACAATGTTTTCATTTTAGTTTTAGCACTCACAACCGCTTAGTAAATTAGATCAAAATTCTTTATATGCTCATTTACACCGTCACTGTGATGTCAACTGTGCTTCGGTTTGAATGATGGAGCAGTAACAGTTGACTGAACGCTAGAGGAAATGCGGTGAGCTTTATGTAGGGGCAATGATTAAACAGAGACCAGGTAAGACTCAGTGATGGTGACGGATGAAAAGAGCAGCAACAAGCCGGACGACCGGACACGGGTAAGTACCACAGGGTTAGATGTGAGTGTGATCGACGGCAAGATGTGCGTTCTCTGTCCTCCCCACGGTCAGACGGAACTACTCCATCACAGAAAATGATAGATACAGGGTTCTCCAACCATTTTAGGGTCAGGGGTTATAATTGCAGTTGTACCTTGTGGACGCTCTTGGGGTTCTCGAGCCAAGCGAAATACATCTCCTCGACGTAGTTGGAGCTGGTCCCGTTCAGGAACGGTTCTGAAGCCACTGGTGTAGAGTAGCACCTGATTGGCTGAAACGTCCTTGTGGGGCCCAAATACTGGGCTGTTATTGGCCGCTGGGGGCCGGCAGTCTGTGCCGTCTGCGTTGCTGTAAGCGGTCGCAGACGCGCCGCACAAGTCCTTAAGCGATGCATAGTCCTGGTCCCACAGACCACACCAAAGATCGACCAGACCCAAACTCCTCTGAGGTCCGCCGCAAAGACCGGGGCTAGTCCAACAGGGTTAGTCCAACAAGAAGTGACTCACGACCAACAGGAAGCGACTCACAACCAACAGGAAGTGACTGAAGTCCACTGTCCTCTGCTGCGTCGCTGAAAAGAGAGGAAAACAAGTGTAATTTACATTTGAATTATCACATTAGAAATGACACAAAGCAAAATGTTTAGATTTTTGTCTTTTCTGAAAAAGTGTAATGGAAACAGATTTTTAAAGGAACTCTGATGAAGCTGATGGGTTCAGTGACCTGTTTAAAAACTCCAGTCTGTAACTGAGTAACAAAGTCTGCTGATATTAAAATAATAAAATCAAGCTAACAAAGCATTGTTTCAAAGTTAATCTCAGAAAGACGTAAACAAAATGTGATGTAATAAACAAAAGTTGTCAAGTCTTTTTTTATATATTGTTTTATTTTTCTCCGTTTCTTCAGCAGCATTAACACATTAGAGTTTAAGCTTATATTTAAATGAGAAGTTTAAATAAGGATCTGAATCGAAATCAGTTCCTATCATTGTCTACGATTCAGACACAAGACACAAGAATCTTACATTTTACAGCAGAGTTTCTGCACAATCGAAGTTAAATTTAAGACTTTTTAAAACCTTCACGTTCCTTCATATCCTAGATTAAACAAGTCTGTTTTTATCTGTGGAGGGCATTAACACATGTTGAAGGCTAATGTATTAACGGTGTGTTCCTGAACGTCTCAACATGAAGCACCTTCAAACACCTGCTGTCCCTTAAAGACTAACTTTAAACAGCTGATAAAGCGTTAAGCCACGTCTCACTCTGAGCTGCAGGATAACACAGTAAATAACAGCAGCTAAACAGACGTTTGGTAATGGCCTCCTCCTGTATTTAAGACAGCAATTTACTGCCTTAGTTTGACTAGATTTTATTCCAGTCCAGTAGAAACCTTGTACAAACGGCAGCTCCTTCAGCGGCAGACTGAGACAGCCTCAGAGCACTACCTGCTGCCGTCAGACTCTAAAACTCATATGTGTAACAATAACCCAGTTCATCTGTCCCCCTCTTTACATTGTAAATATAGTTTTTGTTTAATTTAACCTTCATATTTTATTTTATTCTATTTTAAACGTTGCTGAGATTGTATACCTTTTTTTCTATTGCACGTGTTACCTTTCTTTTACTTATTGCTCTTTAACTGTCTCTAAGAGCTGCTGTACAAGTTCCCCTCTGTGCAATCAATAAAGTCTTATCTTAAAAGTCCTATCTCTCTTAAAATAAAAACATTAGACCAGAGTTCAAAGTTTAAATGTTAGTGTTTTAGCATCAATTTAAATAAAATATTGATTCCTAATATTTGATGTAAAAACAACTCCGACTGGTCTGGATCCGTCCTGTAACTGACGGACAAAAGTGAAAACATGTCACTAACCTGATTCCAACAGCAGTTATTTGGCATTTAGTGTTTAATGCAACTGTAAACCACTGGTATTTATTCAGAGGAAGGAATGAAAAGAGCTGAAAAACCCAACAAAGAGGTCAAAAGGCTGACACTAACAGGGGCAAAACAATGGGTCTGATACTAAAATACAGCTGATTTTAAGAGTGAGGCAGGAGCTTTATTATTGTAAAAGGAATTGGACAAAACAAATTCTGATTAACGTTTAAAAGTATATAGAGGGTTTATGACAAAGGTTTAGCTGAATAAAGAATGATGGTCTCTCATGCTCTAGCTCTAAACCAGTATGAATGCTTTGTGTGCTGCAGTCGTCTAAATTGATTTAAATATCGTTTGTTTTGTCGTAAGAAACACTCCTGGGGCCACGCTATTTAACCTTTCCATTTGACTGTCTATATTAAAAATGAAACTCAAACATAAATCATTTTTATAAACTTGTACCTAAACGTGTCGAAACTCTTTCTCCGGGCTCTATTTTTTGCCTCAAACCCGAGTTCCTTCTTCTGTTTTGACCTTCCACTCCTCGCCTCTTGACTCTATTCCGTCGCTCCTCCGTTAAGTCCCACCCCCCGTGATTCCTGATTGGCTGCTCTAAGAATTCCCGTTCCCTATTGGCGACTCGTGCAGTCACTTACTCTGTCCTTTTCAAAAGTCATGAGTTCCCGAAAATGTACCGCAATGTACAACCTCGCTTCACCAAAACACAGCAAGAACGAATGACGAAAACGTGAAATACAAAACGTAGTCACTGTAAAACATTAAACTAACGTGCTCAAATAAAATGGCTCAGATTAGTTATGTAATTAGCCCATTAGCTTATCTAGAAATCCACTACTTTCTTTTTCAAACGCGATATGAAAATTGTGCTGAGGCTAAAGCGGTAGGTGTTGGTTAACTAAATTTAAAAACAGTTTGAAACTTGATTCCTTGGTGATTTGGCCGCTTTGGCACGCTTGCTTTTGTTAAAATCTCGTCGTAAAGTTAAAAGTAGTGGTTAAAGTAGCCACGGTGGTGTTAGCCTAGCATGCTAACGGCTACTCAAATACATCAACGCTGCATTGAAATCTTCTCTGAGCGTTGATATTTTGGTGCTACCCGGCGCAAGAGCGCGTAAAGGCCAGGTTTTGAGTTGACTGACCTGCGCACGAGCCCAAACCTCGCTGACTAACCTGGAGTAAGGTGGTGGCGCGGTGCTCTGTGGCCGGTTTCCCCCGATGCCCTTCGCGGCTCCCGGTAAAAGGTAAAGCGATGACAGCGAGCAGCGCGGACAGAGCAGTCGCGGCGTGAGGACGTAAGGCCCGAGCGGAGTGACGTAAAAGGGCGTGACGTCAACGCGCATTAAACAAGAGCTAAAGGACTTCAAGAATAATAGAAACAATGGAGGTTTGGAAGTTTTATAATATGAGTCGCTAAAAAAGGTTTCCCTAACTTTATTATTAAAGAATTTGGTGGAATCAATTATTTCTTACTTAAGCTTCCAGTTACATTTAAATTTACATTTAGTCATTTACAGACGCTTTTATCCAAAGTGACTTACAAGTGAGGATAACAATGAAAGCAATTTTAACAACACAAGGAACAAAAAGCATAAGTGCACAAAAAACTAGTCAGTTTAAACCCAGCACAGTTTACAAAGCTAAGGATAAGAGAATTATTATTATTATTTATTTATTTTTTTTGTGAAGAAAGGAATCGATAGAAAGGAATCGATAGAAAGGAAGTAGAACTCAGTGTTTGTCAGTCAGGTGTTGACGAAAGAGATGTGTTTTCAGGCATTTTTTAAAGCTGGCTACAAAATCTGCTGATCTTGTAGCAGCAGTAGATCATTCCACCAATGTGGAACAGAGCCAGAGAAGGTACGTGAGAGTGATTTTTTACCTTTTTGGGACGGTACCACCAGACGTTGTTCATTTGCAGAGCGCAGGGAGTCACTTGTAAGTCGCTTTGGATAAAAGCGTCTGCTAAATGACTAAATGTAAATGTAAATGTAGGGATCTTATAGGAACGTAGGTCTGTATTAGTGAGTGAAGATATGGGGGTGCAGAACCAGTGGTGGTCTTGTAGGCCAAGAGCATGGCTTTAAACTTGATGCGGGCGTCAACAGGAGCCAGTGTAACCTAATGAATAGAGGAGTTACGTGCGCTCTCTTTGGTTCATTAAAGACCACAGTTAAACTGGCCAACTTCCACAGACAGGCACTATTGGCATGGACATAACCTTTCAGCTCACAGATGCTACATCTGGAATTCAATTCAAATCACTTCATTAGTCCAAGAGGGGCAATTTAAAAAGCACATGAATAACCAAGATATTCAATTCAAACATAATAAACATAGTTTACCACCTCCGGGACATCGAGTGATGGAGGAGTCCACCTCTGAATCCTCAGATTTATTTAATCAGAATTCAGAATTTAACTGGAGTGGTGAGGGGGACAAATTGTACCCAATTTTCAAAATTATTATCTTTTTCTCCAGCCAGTTCTAAACATCCCTAAGTAAATGTTAGCTCTTCTCATTTTTATTTAAAATTTAGGCTAATGTTTGTCTGCAAATAAATGTAAGTAAAATCTAATTCTACCTGCGTTTACATACAATTAATTTGCTTATAAGGATAAAGTCTTTGAATAATTTGAATAATATTAACAAAGTTTACTTAAAATTGCCAATAAATTGGCCTCTGACGGGATTAGACCTGGTTAATGACTTTGTGTTCAATAATTTGTTCTTATTAACTTTAGGGATCTAAAAGAGACCTAAAACCTCCTTAGATCAAACCCAATAATAAACACTGGTCTTATGTGTTTCACTAAAACAGTAGAACTTTATCAAAACAACTCTTATTTGTTTAACTGTTACCTTTTATGCATTTTCACCTGTTTATTAAAAATGACAAGAATTTATTGACAGTAATAATTCATGTGAGACGTTCTTCACAAAGAACCTGGTCTTTAATCTCAGGGGCCGTCCACACGGAGACGCGAATCACTGTATACGTTTACATTTTTTATCGTATTGGCGTTTCGTCCACACGGATCCGGCGTTTTGGGAGACTCAGGGGCTGTCCACACGGAGACAAAAATCACTGTATCCATATACATTTTGTATCGTATTGGCCTTTCGTCCACACGGATCCGGTGTTTTGGGGGACTGAATCCGCTATTTTTTGAAACAGGGTTCTAAAGTGGATAAATTTTTCGACAACACCTTTGCGACACCCTTGCGGTGTCGTGTGTACAGCCAATCCGTATATTTTGTGAAAACGATGATGTCATCGCATCACGTGTCGCCTCGAACAATAATGGGGACTACATGATTGAGTTCGTGCTGCAGAAGCTACTAAGCCTACTAGCTTTATTACAGCAAAATCTATTGCTTCTATCTAGGTGAGCAACAAGCGATAATGGACAACACCATACGCCACATGCTCTTAGATCCACATGAAGAGAACCAGGAGAGCAACCAGGAGAAAATGAATGGAGAGAGAATTTCCGCATGTCCAAAGCACTCAGAACTCCGTATATTGAAGGGCAAACAACAAACATGAGGGCACCAATTACTACACTCTAAATATATAACTGCAACAATTTGAGAACTTGTTTTTATTAGAAAATAAATATTTAGGTCTTCGTCTTCTTCTGCAGCGCGCGCAGGTTATGCTCAAAGTCTTCTTCTCCGTGTATAGTGTATATCTGTGGCAGAATTACAGCGCCCCATACTGGTCGGGCATATATACTACATCGTTTTCAGCCGGCCGTGTGTACGCAGATATTTTCTTGAGACGACGCCGTCCCAAGATCGGATAGGGGATGCACTGGCTTCGTGTGGACATAGCCTGAATCCGCTATTTTTTGAAACCGGGTTCTAAAGTGGATAAATCTGAAAACGACACCCTTGCGGTTTCGTGTGTACAGCCAATCCGTATATTTTGTGAAACGATGATGTCATCGCATCACGTGTCGGCCTCGTCACACGTAACAGCAACAACAATAATGGCGGACTACGTGATTGAGTTTGTGCTGCAGAAGCTACTAAGCCTACTAGCTTTATTACAGCAAAATCTATTGCTTCTATGCAATTGTGGTGAGCAACAAGCGATAATGGACAACACCATACGCCACATGCTCTTAGATCCACCGCGAAAGAGAACCAGGAGAGCATGTCCAAAGCATCTCTCGTCGCCCTGAGCGAGGAACTCAGTCCGTATATTGAAGGGCAAACAACAAACATGAGGGCACCAATTACTACACTCAAAATAAATGACTGCAACAATTTGAGAACTTGTTTTTATTAGAAAATAAATATTTAGGTCTTCGTCTTCTTCTGCAGCGCGCAAGGTTATGCGCATGCTCAAAGTCTTCTTCTCCGTGTATAGTGTATATCTGTGGCAGAATTACAGCGCCCCATACTGGTCTGGCATATATACTACATCGTTTTCAGTCGGTTTCAGTGGTTTCGTGTGTACGCAGATATTTCTTGAGACGACGCCGTGTTTACGGAATTTTTTTTTAGAACGGGGAAAAAAAAAGATCGGATAGGGGATGCACTGGCTTCGTGTGGACGTAGCCTCAGTGGCTACAGCAGAGACTCACAGAAGGCAGCACACAATCCACAAGGCAATTTTATTTCTATAGCACAACTCATACACCGGGTAACTCAAAGTGCTTTACAGAAAGAAAAGACAATTTACAAGATTTAGATTAAGAAACAGATGTGTAGATAAAAAACACTTTAAGTTGTAGTGTGGGCAGAGCTCTAGAGGAATGTTTTTAACCTCCCCTTGAACATTGTTAAAGTTGAGGCTGTTCCAGGTTTTTGCTGATGAAACTTAAACGCTGCTTCACCCTGTTTAGTTCTAACTCTGGGCACGAGCAGAAGGCCTGTCCCAGATGTTCTCAGAGTCCGAGGAGGTTCAGGAGCAACTGTCAGAAATATATTCTGGTGCTAAACCATTTGTGCTGTTTTAAAAGTCTATTCTCTGAGCAACAGGAAGCCAGTGCAGAGATTTTAAAACTGGCGTAATGTGGTTGTACTTCCTGGTTTTGGTGAGAACCCGAGCAGCCGCGTTCTGAATAAGATGGAGCTGTCAGTGAGCAGGCCATTACAGTAATCTAACCTGCTGGAGATAAAAGCATGGATAAGATTCTCTAAGTTTGGTTGAGACATTATCCCTTTGACTCTGGAAATGTTTTAAGGTGATAAAATGTTTTGAACCAGCGACCTAAGGACCACCAGGCAGGAGCTCTCCACCAACCTGAAGGAGACAAGCCAGCCTTTTCCGACTGAGAATTATGGCCTCGGACTTGGAGGTGCTTATTGTCACTTATCCGCTTAGACAACACCTCTGGGACTGTGCCTCGGGTGATGGACGAGTCCACCTCCAAATCAATTCATCAAGCGTAAAAGAGCTCGGTAATGGTGTTTCAGCCCTTGTCCAAAGTACTTTATCAATTCTAAGTTCAACTGATACGAGTGCTGAGCTTATAGATTCAAGATTCAAGATTTTTATTCGTCACGTACAAAATTATATACAGCATATATAACCAGCAGTGAAATGTGAGTCAGGTCCGCTCCATGGACAGTGCTTAAGGAAAACACACAGATGAAAATATGCATGAATATAGCTATGTAAGAATGAAATAAAAGTAAACAATAAAAAATATAAGAATAGAATATAAAAAATGTGTATTGTGGAATTAAATATAGAACGCAAAATAATGTACATGAATGTAAACTGTAGACTTAAATATTAAAATGTACAGGGATGTACAATGTGCATATATGCATTTAGCTGTGGTCTTAAATATTAAGATACACAGGAAGGTGCAGGAAGCAAATGTGCAAAACAGGGTGACACTGTCAGTGTGTCAATGTGAGGTAGTGAATAAAGTAAAAAGATAAGGTGAACATTAAGTGGAGGCATGGGGATGTTAAAAAGCTGGTTTAGAGTTCAAGAGCCTGATGGCCTGGGGGAAGAAACTCCTCCTGAGTCTCTCAGTTTTAGCCATCAGGCTACGGTAGCGCTTACCAGATGGCAGCAAAGTGAAAATATGATTACTGGGGTGGGTGGAGTCTTTGATGATTTTTGCAGCTCTGCTTCTGCAGCGTTTGTGGTAGATGTCCTGCAGAGAGGGGAGAGCAGACCCTGAAATGCGCTCAGCTAAGCGCACAACTCTCTGCAGGGCTTTGCAGTCTTGACTGGAGCTGTTCCCATACCACACAGAGATACATTGAGTCAATACACTTTCTATAGCTCCAGAATAGAAAGTTTTCAGGATTGCTGGTGAGACCCTGAATTTCCTCAGCTGTCGCAGATGGTACAGTCTTTGCCTGGCTTTATTTACCTGAGTTTGAGTGTGAGTAGTCCAAGTCAGGTCCTCAGAGATGTTTACACCAAGGTACTTGAAGCTACTCACCCTCTCCACAGGGGTCCCGCTTATCATGAGAGGAGTGTAGGGCTGCTGCTGCCTCTTCCTGAAGTCCACAATCAGTTCTTTTGTTTTGCTCACATTCAGAGAGAGGCAGTTGTCCTGGCACCATGATGTCAATTTCTCTACCTCATCCAAGTATGCGGTCTCATTATTGTTGTGAATGAGGCCCATAACCACAGTATCATCAGCGAATTTGATAATGGATGTGGAGCTGTGCGAGGACACGCAGTCGTGTGTGTAGAGAGAGTAGAGCAGGGGACTCAGGACACAGCCTTGTGGGGCTCCTACGTTCAGGGTGATGGAGCTGGAGGTGTACTGGCCTAGTTTCACCACTTGAGGTCTGCCGGTGAGGAAATCAAGGATCCAGTCGCAGAGTGATGAATTCAGTCCGAGGTCTATGAGTTTGTAGGCTAGCTTTATGGGGACTATAGTATTAAAAGCTGAGCTATAGTCAATAAATAGCAGCCTTACATAGTTCCTGTTATTGCTGTCAATGTGTGTGAGAGAAGAGTGCAGGATGTGAGAGATGGCATCATCTGTGGATCTGTTTGGGCGATAAGCAAACTGAAGGGGGTCCAAAGTATCCGGGATGGAGGAGCAGATGACGTTTTTAACCAGTCCCTCAAAGACCTTCATGACTATTGATGTGAGAGCAACTGGACGATAGTCATTCAGACAAGAGGGTTTATTGTTTTTTGGCACAGGGATGATGACCGATTTTTTGAATGAGGTGGGAACCACCGATGTAGCAAGAGACTCATTAAAGATTGATGTAAACAAACCAGCGAGCTGATCAGCGCAGGACCGCAGAACACGGCCAGAAATCCCATCAGGTCCAGCTTTTTTTATTTTTACATTCACTCGCTTTAGTGCCCTCCGAACCTCGTCCTCCGACACGATGATCACATGATGATCGCTGCTCTGACTGCTGCTTCCTGACGCGCTGATCGGCAGACTCACACTGCTTTGATTGCTTTCGAAGCGGCCGTAGAAAGTGTTTAGCTCGTCAGCCAGCAACGGATCTGCTCTCACCACTGTAGAGGATTTATTTCCAAAGTCACAGATGGTCCTTAGTCCTTGCCACATGCGTCGGGAGTCATTTAGCTGGAAATGTGACTCAATGCGTTCCCTGTGTCTGTGTTTGGCGGCTCTTACTGCGTGTCGGAGAGCATAGCACGATGCTTTGTACTCGCTCATGTTTCCCGACAGAAGACCGGCGTTGTAAGCAGCAGTGCGTTTGTTTATTGCTGCACGGATTGATCTGTCCACCCACGGTTTCTGATTGGAGAATGACCTTACAGTTATTGTGTCCGTAGCTTGTTCGGCTAGCGTGTTTACAAAGCTTAGCGCTACATCCGTGAACTTCGCTGGCGTCAATGAGCTTGCGCGAAACATGACCCAGTCCACGTCATCAAGAGCCGCCTTTAACGTTGCTTCTGATTGGGCGGACCAACGCGTCACCACCCTCTGCACCAGAGGTTCTTGAACGAGCCGTTGTTTATATTCCGGTGTGAGGAAAATGGCGTCATGGTCCGATTTGCGAAGCCGGTAGTGAGCGAGCTTTGTAGGCATTCTTAAACTGAGTGTAGCAATGATCCAGTGTATTCGGTCCTCTGGTTGGACAGGATACGTGTTGATGAAAATTAGGCATGACTTGCCTGAGTTTGGCTTTGTTAAAGTCCCCAGCGATGATAGTAGCAGCGTCGGGATGTTTGTTGATGTTGCCGCTGAGCGCATCGTGAAGCTCCGACAAAGCCAAGCCAGTGTCTGCTTGTGGAGGGATGTAAACAGCAGTTATAATGATCGATGAGAACTCCCGAGGCAGATAGAATGGGCGGCAAATAATGGATAGGTGTTCCAGATGAGGCGAGCAGGAGCGCGACAGAGTGGAGATATTTCTGGGGTCACACCATTTCTTGTTAATCATGAAACAAACTCCCCCACCCTTGGATTTGCCGGCCTCGGCTGTCCTGTCCATCCGTAAAACAGAAGTTTTCAGACGGCGTTACAGCAGCGTCCGGGACCAAGGGCGTGAGCCATGTTTCAGACAAACAAAGGATGTTACAGTCCCTAATGTCCCGTTGGAAGTTTATCCTGGCTCTAAGATCATCCATCTTATTCTCCAGAGACTGGACATTGGCGAGCAAAATGCTCGGTAAAGGAGGGCTGTGTGCTCTTTTCCTCAGTCTGTTGCAAATCCCAGCACGTTTCCCGCGGTGTTTCTTGTTCCGTCGCCTCGGGTGGCTATTCAGGTAACCATTGTTTATCTCGGCGTTCCGGAGAATCTCAGGTGGCCACGATGGGTTGGAGGATAAAGTGTCATGAAACAGCACAGTGAAGCGATGTCCAATGTCTAAAAGTATATCCTTTTCGTATGTGATCAGTGCAGAGGTAATGTGTGTAAAAAGAAAAAGCAAAAGTAGGTAAAAAGTAAATAAGAACACAATCTGAGCGGTGCGACCTGGACGGCGACCGGACTCAGCGGCGCCATCATGAGACCACTAGAGTGAGGAGTTTTGAACTGAAAATAATCTGATTGGATGTTCTTCTGTCCTTAACATTTCATTGTTGTATATTCAGTTGAATCTGCGGTAAAGCTGTCTACTGTTTGCAAATGATAAACTGCCGACGAGGATGGGATTCGAACCCACGCGTGCAGAGCACAATGGATTAGCAGTCCATCGCCTTAACCACTCGGCCACCTCGCCTGGATAAAAGGAACAGAGGTAGCACGCGCGGTAAAGGGAACAGATATCTTCTATGGTAGGCACATGTTGACGACAGACAGGGCCCTGATCTGTCTCTGGTGAAAGTGTGGATCAGTGGATCATGAAGGGGTTAACTCTGTGGCGTTAAATAGCTCTAACCAGACGTTCCCAGGCCTGCCGAGAGACATAGTTCCTCCAGCGTGTCCTGGGTCTTCTCTGGGGCCTCCTCCCGGTGGGACATGACCGAAACACCTCCCCAGGAAGGCTTCCAGGAGGAATCTGGAACAGATTTGTTTATTTGTTTATTTAAAAGGATCCCCATTAGCTGACGCCTTGAGACGACAGCTAGTCTTCCTGGGGTCCAAACAATACATACAAAACCCAATAATTACAATCACAATTACTTCCAAATATATTCACATGAGAGCCCTTGTCCAAAGTACTTTATCAATTCTAAGTTCAACTGATACGAGTGCTGAGCTTATACCACTAGAGTGAGGAGTTTTGAACTGAAAATAATCTGATTGGACGTTCTTCTGTCCTTAACATTTCATTGTTGTATATTCAGTTGAATCTGAGACTGGCAAAGGCAACATCCAAGTCGTCTGTACTCATCTTACTGGATCTGTCTGCTGCTTTTGACACTGTTAATCATCACATCCTCCTGTCTTCTCTCAGGGCGATGGGTGTCTCTGGAATGGCGTTGCAATGGTTCAAGTCTTACCTCTCGGATAGGTCATTCAGAGTATCCTGGAGAAACGAGGTCTCTGAGTCCCAACATCTCAATACAGGGTGCCACAGGGCTCAGTGCTTGGACCGCTGCTCTTTTCCATATACATGACATCCCTTGGCTCTGTCATCCAGAAGCATGGTTTTTCCTATCACTGCTGCAGATGACACTCAACTCCACCTGTCATTTCATCCTGGCGATCCGACGGTCTCTGCTCGCGTCTCGGCATGTCTGAGTGACATCTCACTTTGGATGAAGGACCATCACCTGCAGCTGAACCTTGCAAAAACAGAACTGCTTGTGATTCCGGCCAATCCAAAGACCCACCACAACCTCTCCATTCAACTAGGCCCATCAACCATTACACCGTCCAGCACTGCCAGAAATCTGGGAGTGGTAATTGATGATCAGCTAAACTTCACAAGTCATGTCGCCAGCACCACCCGGTCCTGTAGATTCATCCTCTACAACTTTAGGAAAAGTAGACCTTTCCTATCAGAGCACTCTCATAAATTCTAGGCCAGGCTCTTGTCTTGTCCAAACTGGACTATTGCAATGCTCTACTGGCTGGACTCCCTGCTGCACAACCAAACCTCTGCAGCTGATCCAGAATGCAGCGGCAAAAGTGGTCTTTAATGAACCAAAGAGAGCGCACGTATCTCCTCTATTCATTAGGTTACACTGGCTCCTGTTGACGCCCGCATCAAGTTCAAAGTTATGCTCTTGGCCTACAAGACCACCTCTGGTTCTGCACCCCCATATCTCCACTCACTAATACAGACCTACGTTCCTACCAGATCCCTGCGCTCTGCAAATGAACAACGTCTGGTGGTACCGTCCCAAAAAGGTAAAAAAAATCCCTCTCACGTACCTTCTCTGGCTCTGTTCCACATTGGTGGAATGATCTACTGCTGCTACAAGATCAGCAGATTCTGTAGCCATCTTTAAAAAACACCTGAAAACACATCTCTTCCGTCAACACCTGACTGACAAACACTGAGTTCTACTTCCTTTCTCTCGATTCTTTTCTTTAAAAAAAAAAATAAATAAATAAATTCTCTTATCCTTAGCATTGTATACTGCGCCGGGTTTAAACTGACTAGTTTTTTGTGCACTTATGCTTTTTGTACCATGTGTTGTTAAAATTGTTTCCATTGTTTTCCTCACTTGTAAGTCGCTTTGGATAAAAGCGTCTGCTAAATGACTAAATGTAAATGTAAATGTAAATGTATGAAAATAATCTGATTGGCCGCCTGTATCCAGAATCTTGTCCTTTTGGTCATGACTCAAAGCTCATGACCAATGTTGACAGAAGGAACGTAGATTGACTGGTAAATCTAGCACAGCCTTTTCCGACTGAGAACTGTGGCCTCGGACTTGGAGGTGCTTATTGTCACCCAGCCGCTTCACACTCGGCTGCAAACTGTCCCAGCGCCTCGTGTCAATTAGAGGCTAATCCGCAACAAAGTCATTGTGGTTTCAACAAAACGTGTCGTTGTGTAAATGGTCTGAGAAGGCTGTTGGTGCCGTGTACGGCAGCCCTCTCTCTCTGCCCCAGGTGTGAATGTGTGTGAATGGGGTGAATGGAAGCACAATGTAGAGCGCTTTGGGTGCCGAGAAGGGTGCATGAATATGGCAAAAAGGAACACATAGCAAGCTTTTTTTTTTTTCCTGCGAGCAACACATAGTACCTTTAAAGAGTCCTAAGAAGTCCGTGGACTTTTCTGTATACCTTTAGAGACTGGCGGTCCTCAGGGCGGATCTCTGACCACCGAAGAGCTTTGATGGACGAGTCCACGTCCGAATCCTCAGATTTATTACATCAACAATAAAGAGCACCTCCTTCGAGCCGGATTTGAACCAGCGACCTAAGGATATCAGTGATAAACACGCTACAGTCCTCCGCTCTACCAACTGAGCTATCGAAGGTGACATGTTCACAAAAGGAAGCCACAAAGGTGTGTGTTTACCTGAGCGTGTGATTTGAACACAAAGCCTTGTTTTTGAGCCAACGAATCATTTGGAACTAATTGTGACGCAAAGCTTTTTTGTTTTTGCCTAAAAGGAACACATAGTACCTTTAAAGAGCCCTAAGAACTAAATTTTCCCGGAAGTAAATAAAGTATAGTTGAACTGGTGAAGGGGGACAAATCCCACCCATTTTTCAAACTTACACATCAGTGAACTGCCACCTTACAGAGGAGTACAGGAGTTTGATGAAGAGGCAGCTCCACAACTTCCAGAGACTGGATGTCCTCAGGGTATCCACCTCTGCTCTTTTCTATCGAGGAGCTTAGACAACACCTCTGGGACTGTGCCTCGGGTGATGGACGAGTCCACCTCCAAATCAATTCATCAAGCGTAAAAGAGCTCGGTGATGGTGTTTCAGCCCTTGTCCAAAGTACTTTATCAATTCTAAGTTCAACTGATACGAGCTGAGCTTATACCACTAGAGTGAGGAGTTTTGAACTGAAAATAATGTGATTGGACGTTCTGCTGTCCTTAACATTTCATTGTTGTATATTCAGTTGAATCGGCAGTAAAGCTGTCTACTGTTTGCAAATGATAAACTGCCGGCGAGGATGGGATTCGAACCCACGCGTGCAGAGCACAATGGATTAGCAGTCCATCGCCTTAACCACTCGACCACCTGGAAGGGGTTAACTCTGTGGCGTTAAATAGCTCTAACCAGACGTTCCCAGGCCTGCCGAGAGACATAGTTCCTCCAGCGTGTCCTGGGTCTTCTCTGGGGCCTCCTCCCGGTGGGACATGACCGAAACACCTCCCCAGGAGGCTTCCAGGAGGAATCTGGAACAGATTTGTTTATTTGTTTATTTAAAAGGATCCCCATTAGCTGACGCCGAGACAACAGCTAGTCTTCCTGGGGTCCAAACAATACATACAAAACCCAATAATTACAATCACAATTACTTCCAAATATATTCACATGAGAGCCCTTGTCCAAAGTACTTTATCAATTCTAAGTTCAACTGATACGAGTGCTGAGCTTATACCACTAGAGTGAGGAGTTTTGAACTGAAAATAATCTGATTGGACGTTCTTCTGTCCTTAACATTTCATTGTTGTATATTCAGTTGAATCTGAGACTGGCAAAGGCAACATCCAAGTCGTCTGTACTCATCTTACTGGATCTGTCTGCTGCTTTTGACACTGTTAATCATCACATCCTCCTGTCTTCTCTCAGGGCGATGGGTGTCTCTGGAATGGCGTTGCAATGGTTCAAGTCTTACCTCTCGGATAGGTCATTCAGAGTATCCTGGAGAAACGAGGTCTCTGAGTCCCAACATCTCAATACAGGGTGCCACAGGGCTCAGTGCTTGGACCGCTGCTCTTTTCCATATACATGACATCCCTTGGCTCTGTCATCCAGAAGCATGGTTTTTCCTATCACTGCTGCAGATGACACTCAACTCCACCTGTCATTTCATCCTGACGATCCGACGGTCTCTGCTCGCGTCTCGGCATGTCTGAGTGACATCTCACTTTGGATGAAGGACCATCACCTGCAGCTGAACCTTGCAAAAACAGAACTGCTTGTGATTCCGGCCAATCCAAAGACCCACCACAACCTCTCCATTCAACTAGGCCCATCAACCATTACACCGTCCAGCACTGCCAGAAATCTGGGAGTGGTAATTGACGATCAGCTAAACTTCACAAGTCATGTCGCCAGCACCACCGGTCCTGTAGATTCATCCTCTACAACTTTAGGAAAAGTAGACCTTTCCTATCAGAGCACTCTACGCAAATTCTAGGCCAGGCTCTTGTCTTGTCCAAACTGGACTATTGCAATGCTCTACTGGCTGGACTCCCTGCTGCACAACCAAACCTCTGCAGCTGATCCAGAATGCAGCGGCAAAAGTGGTCTTTAATGAACCAAAGAGAGCGCACGATCTCCTCTATTCATTAGGTTACACTGGCTCCTGTTGACGCCCGCATCAAGTTCAAAGTTATGCTCTTGGCCTACAAGACCACCTCTGGTTCTGCACCCTCACATCTCCACTCACTAATACAGACCTACGTTCCTACCAGATCCCTGCGCTCTGCAAATGAACAACGTCTGGTGGTACCGTCCCAAAAAGGTAAAAAAAATCCCTCTCACGTACCTTCTCTGGCTCTGTTCCACATTGGTGGAATGATCTACTGCTGCTACAAGATCAGCAGATTCTGTAGCCATCTTTAAAAAACACCTGAAAACACATCTCTTCCGTCAACACCTGACTGACAAACACTGAGTTCTACTTCCTTTCTCTCGATTCTTTTCTTTAAAAAAATAAATAAATAAATAAATTCTCTTATCCTTAGCATTGTATACTGCGCCGGGTTTAAACTGACTAGTTTTTTGTGCACTTATGCTTTTGTACCATGTGTTGTTAAAATTGTTTCCATTGTTTTCCTCACTTGTAAGTCGCTTTGGATAAAAGCGTCTGCTAAATGACTAAATGTAAATGTAAATGTAAATGTATGAAAATAATCTGATTGGCCGCCTGTATCCAGAATCTTGTCCTTTTGGTCATGACTCAAAGCTCATGACCAATGTTGACAGAAGGAACGTAGATTGACTGGTAAATCTAGCACAGCCTTTTCCGACTGAGAACTATGGCCTCGGACTTGGAGGTGCTTATTGTCACCCAGCCGCTTCACACTCGGCTGCAAACTGTCCCAGCGCCTCGTGTCAATTAGAGGCTAATCCGCAACAAAGTCATTGTGGTTTCAACAAAACGTGTCGTTGTGTAAATGGTCTGAGAAGGCTGTTGGTGCCGTGTGCGGCAGCCTCTCTCTGTCTGCCCCAGGTGTGAATGTGTGTGAATGGGGTGAATGGAAGCACAATGTAGAGCGCTTTGGGTGCCCGAGAAGGGTGCATGAATATGGCAAAAGGAACACATAGCAAGCTTTTTTTTTTTCCTGCGAGCAACACATAGTACCTTTAAAGAGTCCTAAGAAGTCCGTGGACTTTTCTGTATACCTTTAGAGACTGGCGGTCCTCAGGGCGGATCTCTGACCACCGAAGAGCTTTGATGGGCGAGTCCACGTCCGAATCCTCAGATTTATTACATCAACAATAAAGAGCACCTCCTTCCGGATTTGAACCAGCGACCTAAGGATATCAGTGATAAGCACGCTACAGTCCTCCGCTCTACCAACTGAGCTATCGAAGGTGACATGTTCAAAAGGAAGCCACAAAGGTGTGTGTTTACCTGAGCGTGTGATTTGAACACAAAGCCTTGTTTTTGAGCCAACGAATCATTTGGAACTAATTGTGACGCAAAGCTTTTTGTTTTTGCCTAAAAGGAACACATAGTACCTTTAAAGAGCCCTAAGAACTAAATTTTCCGGAAGTAAATAAAGTATAGTTGAACTGGTGAAGGGGACAAATCCCACCCATTTTTCAAACTTACACATCAGTGAACTGCCACCTTACAGAGGAGTACAGGAGTTTGATGAAGAGGCAGCTCCACAACTTCCAGAGACTGGATGTCCTCAGGGTATCCACCTCTGCTCTTTTCTATCGAGGAGCTTAGACAACACCTCTGGGACTGTGCCTCGGGTGATGGCGAGTCCACCTCCAAATCAATTCATCAAGCGTAAAAGAGCTCGGTGATGGTGTTTCAGCCCTTGTCCAAAGTACTTTATTAATTCTAAGTTCAACTGATACGAGCTGAGCTTATACCACTAGAGTGAGGAGTTTTGAACTGAAAATAATCTGATTGGGACGTTCTGCTGTCCTTAACATTTCATTGCTGTATATTCAGTTGAATCAGTAAAGCTGTCTACTGTTTGCAAATGATAAACTGCCGACGAGGATGGGATTCGAACCCACGCGTGCAGAGCACAATGGATTAGCAGTCCATCGCTTAACCACTCGGCCACCTCGTCTGGATAGAAGGAACAGAGGTAGCACGCCGTAAAGGGAACAGATATCTTCTATGGTAGGCACATGTTGACGACAGACAGGGCCCTGATCTGTCTCTGGTGAAAGTGTGGATCAGTGGATCATGAAGGGGTTAACTCTGTGGCGTTAAATAGCTCTAACCAGACGTTCCCAGGCCTGCCGAGAGACATAGTTCCTCCAGCGTGTCCTGGGTCTTCTCTGGGGCCTCCTCCGGTGGGACATGACCGAAACACCTCCCCAGGAGGCTTCCAGGAGGAATCTGGAACAGATTTGTTTATTTGTTTATTTAAAAGGATCCCCATTAGCTGGCCGAGACAACAGCTAGTCTTCCTGGGGTCCAAACAATACATACAAAACCCAATAATTACAATCACAATTACTTCCAAATATATTCACATGAGAGCCCTTGTCCAAAGTACTTTATCAATTCTAAGTTCAACTGATACGAGTGCTGAGCTTATACCACTAGAGTGAGGAGTTTTGAACTGAAAATAATCTGATTGGACGTTCTTCTGTCCTTAACATTTCATTGTTGTATATTCAGTTGAATCTGAGACTGGCAAAGGCAACATCCAAGTCGTCTGTACTCATCTTACTGGATCTGTCTGCTGCTTTTGACACTGTTAATCATCACATCCTCCTGTCTTCTCTCAGGCGATGGGTGTCTCTGGAATGGCGTTGCAATGGTTCAAGTCTTACCTCTCGGATAGGTCATTCAGAGTATCCTGGAGAAACGAGGTCTCTGAGTCCCAACATCTCAATACAGGGTGCCACAGGGCTCAGTGCTTGGACCGCTGCTCTTTTCCATATACATGACATCCCTTGGCTCTGTCATCCAGAAGCATGGTTTTTCCTATCACTGCTGCAGATGACACTCAACTCCACCTGTCATTTCATCCTGACGATCCGACGGTCTCTGCTCGCGTCTCGGCATGTCTGAGTGACATCTCACTTTGGATGAAGGACCATCACCTGCAGCTGAACCTTGCAAAAACAGAACTGCTTGTGATTCCGGCCAATCCAAAGACCCACCACAACCTCTCCATTCAACTAGGCCCATCAACCATTACACCGTCCAGCACTGCCAGAAATCTGGGAGTGGTAATTGACGATCAGCTAAACTTCACAAGTCATGTCGCCAGCACCACCCGGTCCTGTAGATTCATCCTCTACAACTTTAGGAAAAGTAGACCTTTCCTATCAGAGCACTCTACAAATTCTAGGCCAGGCTCTTGTCTTGTCCAAACTGGACTATTGCAATGCTCTACTGGCTGGACTCCCTGCTGCACAACCAAACCTCTGCAGCTGATCCAGAATGCAGCGGCAAAAGTGGTCTTTAATGAACCAAAGAGAGCGCACGTATCTCCTCTATTCATTAGGTTACACTGGCTCCTGTTGACGCCCGCATCAAGTTCAAAGTTATGCTCTTGGCCTACAAGACCACCTCTGGTTCTGCACCCTCACATCTCCACTCACTAATACAGACCTACGTTCCTACCAGATCCCTGCGCTCTGCAAATGAACAACGTCTGGTGGTACCGTCCCAAAAGGTAAAAAAAATCCCTCTCACGTACCTTCTCTGGCTCTGTTCCACATTGGTGGAATGATCTACTGCTGCTACAAGATCAGCAGATTCTGTAGCCATCTTTAAAAAACACCTGAAAACACATCTCTTCCGTCAACACCTGACTGACAAACACTGAGTTCTACTTCCTTTCTCTCGATTCTTTTCTTTAAAAAAATAAATAAATAAATAAATTCTCTTATCCTTAGCATTGTATACTGCGCCGGGTTTAAACTGACTAGTTTTTTGTGCACTTATGCTTTTTGTACCATGTGTTGTTAAAATTGTTTCCATTGTTTTCCTCACTTGTAAGTCGCTTTGGATAAAAGCGTCTGCTAAATGACTAAATGTAAATGTAAATGTAAATGTATGAAAATAATCTGATTGGCCGCCTGTATCCAGAATCTTGTCCTTTTGGTCATGACTCAAAGCTCATGACCAATGTTGACAGAAGGAACGTAGATTGACTGGTAAATCTAGCACAGCCTTTTCCGACTGAGAACTATGGCCTCGGACTTGGAGGTGCTTATTGTCACCCAGCCGCTTCACACTCGGCTGCAAACTGTCCCAGCGCCTCGTGTCAATTAGAGGCTAATCCGCAACAAAGTCATTGTGGTTTCAACAAAACGTGTCGTTGTGTAAATGGTCTGAGAAGGCTGTTGGTGCCGTGTGTACGGCAGCCCCTCTCTCTGTCTGCCCCAGGTGTGAATGTGTGTGAATGGGGTGAATGGAAGCACAATGTAGAGCGCTTTGGGTGCCGAGAAGGGTGCATGAATATGGCAAAAGGAACACATAGCAAGCTTTTTTTTCCTGCGAGCAACACATAGTACCTTTAAAGAGTCCTAAGAAGTCCGTGGACTTTTCTGTATACCTTTAGAGACTGGCGGTCCTCAGGGCGGATCTCTGACCACCGAAGAGCTTTGATGGACGAGTCCACGTCCGAATCCTCAGATTTATTACATCAACAATAAAGAGCACCTCCTTCGAGCCGGATTTGAACCAGCGACCTAAGGATATCAGTGATAAGCACAGTCCTCCGCTCTACCAACTGAGCTATCGAAGGTGACATGTTCAAAAAGGAAGCCACAAAGGTGTGTGTTTACCTGAGCGTGTGATTTGAACACAAAGCCTTGTTTTTGAGCCAACGAATCATTTGGAACTAATTGTGACGCAAAGCTTTTTTGTTTTTGCCTAAAAGGAACACATAGTACCTTTAAAGAGCCCTAAGAACTAAATTTTCCCGGAAGTAAATAAAGTATAGTTGAACTGGTGAAGGGGGACAAATCCCACCCATTTTTCAAACTTACACATCAGTGAACTGCCACCTTACAGAGGAGTACAGGAGTTTGATGAAGAGGCAGCTCCACAACTTCCAGAGACTGGATGTCCTCAGGGTATCCACCTCTGCTCTTTTCTATCGAGGAGCTTAGACAACACCTCTGGGACTGTGCCTCGGGTGATGGACGAGTCCACCTCCAAATCAATTCATCAAGCGTAAAAGAGCTCGGTGATGGTGTTTCAGCCCTTGTCCAAAGTACTTTATTAATTCTAAGTTCAACTGATACGAGAGCTGAGCTTATACCACTAGAGTGAGGAGTTTTGAACTGAAAATAATCTGATTGGACGTTCTGCTGTCCTTAACATTTCATTGCTGTATATTCAGTTGAATCGGCAGTAAAGCTGTCTACTGTTTGCAAATGATAAACTGCCGACGAGGATGGGATTCGAACCCACGCGTGCAGAGCACAATGGATTAGCAGTCCATCGCCTTAACCACTCGGCCACCTCGTCTGGATAGAAGGAACAGAGGTAGCACGCGCGGTAAAGGGAACAGATATCTTCTATGGTAGGCACATGTTGACGACAGACAGGGCCCTGATCTGTCTCTGGTGAAAGTGTGGATCAGTGGATCATGAAGGGGTTAACTCTGTGGCGTTAAATAGCTCTAACCAGACGTTCCCAGGCCTGCCGAGAGACATAGTTCCTCCAGCGTGTCCTGGGTCTTCTCTGGGGCCTCCTCGGTGGGACATGACCGAAACACCTCCCCAGGAAGGCTTCCAGGAGGAATCTGGAACAGATTTGTTTATTTGTTTATTTAAAAGGATCCCCATTAGCTGACGCCGAGACGACAGCTAGTCTTCCTGGGGTCCAAACAATACATACAAAACCCAATAATTACAATCACAATTACTTCCAAATATATTCACATGAGAGCCCTTGTCCAAAGTACTTTATCAATTCTAAGTTCAACTGATACGAGTGCTGAGCTTATACCACTAGAGTGAGGAGTTTTGAACTGAAAATAATCTGATTGGACGTTCTTCTGTCCTTAACATTTCATTGTTGTATATTCAGTTGAATCTGAGACTGGCAAAGGCAACATCCAAGTCGTCTGTACTCATCTTACTGGATCTGTCTGCTGCTTTTGACACTGTTAATCATCACATCCTCCTGTCTTCTCTCAGGGCGATGGGTGTCTCTGGAATGGCGTTGCAATGGTTCAAGTCTTACCTCTCGGATAGGTCATTCAGAGTATCCTGGAGAAACGAGGTCTCTGAGTCCCAACATCTCAATACAGGGGTGCCACAGGGCTCAGTGCTTGGACCGCTGCTCTTTTCCATATACATGACATCCCTTGGCTCTGTCATCCAGAAGCATGGTTTTTCCTATCACTGCTGCAGATGACACTCAACTCCACCTGTCATTTCATCCTGACGATCCGACGGTCTCTGCTCGCGTCTCGGCATGTCTGAGTGACATCTCACTTTGGATGAAGGACCATCACCTGCAGCTGAACCTTGCAAAAACAGAACTGCTTGTGATTCCGGCCAATCCAAAGACCCACCACAACCTCTCCATTCAACTAGGCCCATCAACCATTACACCGTCCAGCACTGCCAGAAATCTGGGAGTGGTAATTGATCAGCTAAACTTCACAAGTCATGTCGCCAGCACCACCCGGTCCTGTAGATTCATCCTCTACAACTTTAGGAAAAGTAGACCTTTCCTATCAGAGCACTCTACGCAAATTCTAGGCCAGGCTCTTGTCTTGTCCAAACTGGACTATTGCAATGCTCTACTGGCTGGACTCCCTGCTGCACAACCAAACCTCTGCAGCTGATCCAGAATGCAGCGGCAAAAGTGGTCTTTAATGAACCAAAGAGAGCGCACGTATCTCCTCTATTCATTAGGTTACACTGGCTCCTGTTGACGCATCAAGTTCAAAGTTATGCTCTTGGCCTACAAGACCACCTCTGGTTCTGCACCCCCATATCTCCACTCACTAATACAGACCTACGTTCCTACCAGATCCCTGCGCTCTGCAAATGAACAACGTCTGGTGGTACCGTCCCAAAAGGTAAAAATCCCTCTCACGTACCTTCTCTGGCTCTGTTCCACATTGGTGGAATGATCTACTGCTGCTACAAGATCAGCAGATTCTGTAGCCATCTTTAAAAAACACCTGAAAACACATCTCTTCCGTCAACACCTGACTGACAAACACTGAGTTCTACTTCCTTTCTCTCGATTCTTTTCTTTAAAAAATAAAATAAATAAATAAATTCTCTTATCCTTAGCATTGTATACTGCGGGTTTAAACTGACTAGTTTTTGTGCACTTTTTGTACCATGTGTTGTTAAAATTGTTTCCATTGTTTTCCTCACTTGTAAGTCGCTTTGGATAAAAGCGTCTGCTAAATGACTAAATGTAAATGTAAATGTAAATGTATGAAAATAATCTGATTGGCCGCCTGTATCCAGAATCTTGTCCTTTTGGTCATGACTCAAAGCTCATGACCAATGTTGACAGAAGGCGTAGATTGACTGGTAAATCTAGCACAGCCTTTTCCGACTGAGAACTGTGGCCTCGGACTTGAGGTGCTTATTGTCACCCAGCCGCTTCACACTCGGCTGCAAACTGTCCCAGCGCCTCGTGTCAATTAGAGGCTAATCCGCAACAAAGTCATTGTGGTTTCAACAAAACGTGTCGTTGTGTAAATGGTCTGAGAAGGCTGTTGGTGCCGTGTGTACGGCAGCCCCTCTCTCTGTCGGCCCCAGGTGTGAATGTGTGTGAATGGGGTGAATGGAAGCACAATGTAGAGCGCTTTGGGTGCCCGAGAAGGGTGCATGAATATGGCAAAAAGGAACACATAGCAAGCTTTTTTTTTTTTCCTGCGAGCAACACATAGTACCTTTAAAGAGTCCTAAGAAGTCCGTGGACTTTTCTGTATACCTTTAGAGACTGGCGGTCCTCAGGGCGGATCTCTGACCACCGAAGAGCTTTGATGGACGAGTCCACGTCCGAATCCTCAGATTTATTACATCAACAATAAAAGAGCACCTCCTTCGAGCCGGATTTGAACCAGCGACCTAAGGATATCAGTGATAAACACGCTACAGTCCTCCGCTCTACCAACTGAGCTATCGAAGGTGACATGTTCACAAAAGGAAGCCACAAAGGTGTGTGTTTACCTGAGCGTGTGATTTGAACACAAAGCCTTGTTTTTGAGCCAACGAATCATTTGGAACTAATTGTGACGCAAAGCTTTTTTGTTTTTGCCTAAAAGGAACACATAGTACCTTTAAAGAGCCCTAAGAACTAAATTTTCCCGGAAGTAAATAAAGTATAGTTGAACTGGTGAAGGGGGACAAATCCCACCCATTTTTCAAACTTACACATCAGTGAACTGCCACCTTACAGAGGAGTACAGGAGTTTGATGAAGAGGCAGCTCCACAACTTCCAGAGACTGGATGTCCTCAGGGTATCCACCTCTGCTCTTTTCTATCGAGGAGCTTAGACAACACCTCTGGGACTGTGCCTCGGGTGATGGACGAGTCCACCTCCAAATCAATTCATCAAGCGTAAAAGAGCTCGGTGATGGTGTTTCAGCCCTTGTCCAAAGTACTTTATCAATTCTAAGTTCAACTGATACGAGCTGAGCTTATACCACTAGAGTGAGGAGTTTTGAACTGAAAATAATGTGATTGGACGTTCTGCTGTAACATTTCATTGTTGTATATTCAGTTGAATCGCAGTAAAGCTGTCTACTGTTTGCAAATGATAAACTGCCGACGAGGATGGGATTCGAACCCACGCGTGCAGAGCACAATGGATTAGCAGTCCATCGCCTTAACCACTCGACCACCTGGAAGGGGTTAACTCTGTGGCGTTAAATAGCTCTAACCAGACGTTCCCAGGCCTGCCGAGAGACATAGTTCCTCCAGCGTGTCCTGGGTCTTCTCTGGGGCCTCCCGGTGGGACATGACCGAAACACCTCCCAGGGAGGCTTCCAGGAGGAATCTGGAACAGATTTGTTTATTTGTTTATTTAAAAGGATCCCCATTAGCTGACGCCGAGACAACAGCTAGTCTTCCTGGGGTCCAAACAATACATACAAAACCCAATAATTACAATCACAATTACTTCCAAATATATTCACATGAGAGCCCTTGTCCAAAGTACTTTATCAATTCTAAGTTCAACTGATACGAGTGCTGAGCTTATACCACTAGAGTGAGGAGTTTTGAACTGAAAATAATCTGATTGGACGTTCTTCTGTCCTTAACATTTCATTGTTGTATATTCAGTTGAATCTGAGACTGGCAAAGGCAACATCCAAGTCGTCTGTACTCATCTTACTGGATCTGTCTGCTGCTTTTGACACTGTTAATCATCACATCCTCCTGTCTTCTCTCAGGCGATGGGTGTCTCTGGAATGGCGTTGCAATGGTTCAAGTCTTACCTCTCGGATAGGTCATTCAGAGTATCCTGGAGAAACGAGGTCTCTGAGTCCCAACATCTCAATACAGGGGTGCCACAGGGCTCAGTGCTTGGACCGCTGCTCTTTTCCATATACATGACATCCCTTGGCTCTGTCATCCAGAAGCATGGTTTTTCCTATCACTGCTGCAGATGACACTCAACTCCACCTGTCATTTCATCCTGACGATCCGACGGTCTCTGCTCGCGTCTCGGCATGTCTGAGTGACATCTCACTTTGGATGAAGGACCATCACCTGCAGCTGAACCTTGCAAAAACAGAACTGCTTGTGATTCCGGCCAATCCAAAGACCCACCACAACCTCTCCATTCAACTAGGCCCATCAACCATTACACCGTCCAGCACTGCCAGAAATCTGGGAGTGGTAATTGACGATCAGCTAAACTTCACAAGTCATGTCGCCAGCACCACCCGGTCCTGTAGATTCATCCTCTACAACTTTAGGAAAAGTAGACCTTTCCTATCAGAGCACTCTACGCAAAATTCTAGGCCAGGCTCTTGTCTTGTCCAAACTGGACTATTGCAATGCTCTACTGGCTGGACTCCCTGCTGCACAACCAAACCTCTGCAGCTGATCCAGAATGCAGCGGCAAAGTGGTCTTTAATGAACCAAAGAGAGCGCACGTATCTCCTCTATTCATTAGGTTACACTGGCTCCTGCTGACCCGCATCAAGTTCAAAGTTATGCTCTTGGCCTACAAGACCACCTCTGGTTCTGCACCCTCACATCTCCACTCACTAATACAGACCACGTTCCTACCAGATCCCTGCGCTCTGCAAATGAACAACGCCTGGTGGTACCGTCCCAAAAGGTAAAAATCCCTCTCACGCACCTTCTCTGGCTCTGTTCCACATTGGTGGAATGATCTACTGCTGCTACAAGATCAGCCGATTCTGTAGCCATCTTTAAAAAACACCTGAAAACACATCTCTTCCGTCAACACCTGACTGACAAACACTGAGTTCTACTTCCTTTCTCTCGATTCTTTTCTTTAAAAAATAAAAATAAATAAATTCTCTTATCCTTAGCATTGTATACTCGGGTTTAAACTGACTAGTTTTTGTGCACTTATGCTTTTTGTACCATGTGTTGTTAAAATTGTTTCCATTGTTTTCCTCACTTGTAAGTCGCTTTGGATAAAAGCGTCTGCTAAATGACTAAATGTAAATGTAAATGTAAATGTATGAAAATAATCTGATTGGCCGCCTGTATCCAGAATCTTGTCCTTTTGGTCATGACTCAAAGCTCATGACCAATGTTGACAGAAGGAACGTAGATTGACTGGTAAATCTAGCACAGCCTTTTCCGACTGAGAACTGTGGCCTCGGACTTGGGTGCTTATTGTCACCCAGCAGCGCTTCACACTCGGCTGCAAACTGTCCCAGCGCCTCGTGTCAATTAGAGGCTAATCCGCAACAAAGTCATTGTGGTTTCAACAAAACGTGTCGTTGTGTAAATGGTCTGAGAAGGCTGTTGGTGCCGTGTGTACGCAGGCAGCCCTCTCTGTCGGCCCCAGGTGTGAATGTGTGTGAATGGGGTGAATGGAAGCACAATGTAGAGCGCTTTGGGTGCCCGAGAAGGGTGCATGAATATGGCAAAAAGGAACACATAGCAAGCTTTTTTTTTTTTCCTGCGAGCAACACATAGTACCTTTAAAGAGTCCTAAGAAGTCCGTGGACTTTTCTGTATACCTTTAGAGACTGGCGGTCCTCAGGGCGGATCTCTGACCACCGAAGAGCTTTGATGGACGAGTCCACGTCCGAATCCTCAGATTTATTACATCAACAATAAAAGAGCACCTCCTTCGAGCCGGATTTGAACCAGCGACCTAAGGATATCAGTGATAAGCACGCTACAGTCCTCCGCTCTACCAACTGAGCTATCGAAGGTGACATGTTCACAAAAGGAAGCCACAAAGGTGTGTGTTTACCTGAGCGTGTGATTTGAACACAAAGCCTTGTTTTTGAGCCAACGAATCATTTGGAACTAATTGTGACGCAAAGCTTTTTTGTTTTTGCCTAAAAGGAACACATAGTACCTTTAAAGAGCCCTAAGAACTAAATTTTCCCGGAAGTAAATAAAGTATAGTTGAACTGGTGAAGGGGGACAAATCCCACCCATTTTTCAAACTTACACATCAGTGAACTGCCACCTTACAGAGGAGTACAGGAGTTTGATGAAGAGGCAGCTCCACAACTTCCAGAGACTGGATGTCCTCAGGGTATCCACCTCTGCTCTTTTTATCGAGGAGCTTAGACAACACCTCTGGGACTGTGCCTCGGGTGATGGACGAGTCCACCTCCAAATCAATTCATCAAGCGTAAAAGAGCTCGGTGATGGTGTTTCAGCCCTTGTCCAAAGTACTTTATCAATTCTAAGTTCAACTGATACGAGAGCTGAGCTTATACCACTAGAGTGAGGAGTTTTGAACTGAAAATAATGTGATTGGACGTTCTGCTGTCCTTAACATTTCATTGTTGTATATTCAGTTGAACCGGCAGTAAAGCTGTCTACTGTTTGCAAATGATAAACTGCCGACGAGGATGGGATTCGAACCCACGCGTGCAGAGCACAATGGATTAGCAGTCCATCGCCTTAACCACTCGGCCACCTCGTCTGGATAGAAGGAACAGAGGTAGCACGCGCGGTAAAGGGAACAGATATCTTCTATGGTAGGCACATGTTGACGACAGACAGGGCCCTGATCTGTCTCTGGTGAAAGTGTGGATCAGTGGATCATGAAGGGGTTAACTCTGTGGCGTTAAATAGCTCTAACCAGACGTTCCCAGGCCTGCCGAGAGACATAGTTCCTCCAGCGTGTCCTGGGTCTTCTCTGGGGCCTCCTCGGTGGGACATGACCGAAACACCTCCCAGGAGGCTTCCAGGAGGAATCTGGAACAGATTTGTTTATTTGTTTATTTAAAAGGATCCCCATTAGCTGACGCCGAGACAACAGCTAGTCTTCCTGGGGTCCAAACAATACATACAAAACCCAATAATTACAATCACAATTACTTCCAAATATATTCACATGAGAGCCCTTGTCCAAAGTACTTTATCAATTCTAAGTTCAACTGATACGAGTGCTGAGCTTATACCACTAGAGTGAGGAGTTTTGAACTGAAAATAATCTGATTGGACGTTCTTCTGTCCTTAACATTTCATTGTTGTATATTCAGTTGAATCTGAGACTGGCAAAGGCAACATCCAAGTCGCCTGTACTCATCTTACTGGATCTGTCTGCTGCTTTTGACACTGTTAATCATCACATCCTCCTGTCTTCTCTCAGGGCGATGGGTGTCTCTGGAATGGCGTTGCAATGGTTCAAGTCTTACCTCTCGGATAGGTCATTCAGAGTATCCTGGAGAAACGAGGTCTCTGAGTCCCAACATCTCAATACAGGGGTGCCACAGGGCTCAGTGCTTGGACCGCTGCTCTTTCCATATACATGACATCCCTTGGCTCTGTCATCCAGAAGCATGGTTTTTCCTATCACTGCTGCAGATGACACTCAACTCCACCTGTCATTTCATCTGACGATCCGACGGTCTCTGCTCGCGTCTCGGCATGTCTGAGTGACATCTCACTTTGGATGAAGGACCATCACCTGCAGCTGAACCTTGCAAAAACAGAACTGCTTGTGATTCCGGCCAATCCAAAGACCCACCACAACCTCTCCATTCAACTAGGCCCATCAACCATTACACCGTCCAGCACTGCCAGAAATCTGGGAGTGGTAATTGACGATCAGCTAAACTTCACAAGTCATGTCGCCAGCACCACCCGGTCCTGTAGATTCATCCTCTACAACTTTAGGAAAAGTAGACCTTTCCTATCAGAGCACTCTACGCAAATTCTAGGCCAGGCTCTTGTCTTGTCCAAACTGGACTATTGCAATGCTCTACTGGCTGGACTCCCTGCTGCACAACCAAACCTCTGCAGCTGATCCAGAATGCAGCGGCAAAAGTGGTCTTTAATGAACCAAAGAGAGCGCACGTATCTCCTCTATTCATTAGGTTACACTGGCTCCTGTTGACGCCCGCATCAAGTTCAAAGTTATGCTCTTGGCCTACAAGACCACCTCTGGTTCTGCACCCTCACATCTCCACTCACTAATACAGACCTACGTTCCTACCAGATCCCTGCGCTCTGCAAATGAACAACGCCTGGTGGTACCGTCCCAAAAGGTAAAAATCCCTCTCACGTACCTTCTCTGGCTCTGTTCCACATTGGTGGAATGATCTACTGCTGCTACAAGATCAGCCGATTCTGTAGCCATCTTTAAAAAACACCTGAAAACACATCTCTTCCGTCAACACCTGACTGACAAACACTGAGTTCTACTTCCTTTCTCTCGATTCTTTTCTTTAAAAAAATAAAAAAATAAATAAATTCTCTTATCCTTAGCATTGTATACTGCGCCGGGTTTAAACTGACTAGTTTTTTGTGCACTTATGCTTTTTGTACCATGTGTTGTTAAAATTGTTTCCATTGTTTTCCTCACTTGTAAGTCGCTTTGGATAAAAGCGTCTGCTAAATGACTAAATGTAAATGTAAATGTAAATGTATGAAAATAATCTGATTGGCCGCCTGTATCCAGAATCTTGTCCTTTTGGTCATGACTCAAAGCTCATGACCAATGTTGACAGAAGGAACGTAGATTGACTGGTAAATCTAGCACAGCCTTTTCCGACTGAGAACTGTGGCCTCGGACTTGGAGGTGCTTATTGTCACCCAGCCGCTTCACACTCGGCTGCAAACTGTCCCAGCGCCTCGTGTCAATTAGAGGCTAATCCGCAACAAAGTCATTGTGGTTTCAACAAAACGTGTCGTTGTGTAAATGGTCTGAGAAGGCTGTTGGTGCCGTGTGTACGGCAGCCCCTCTCTCTGTCGGCCCCAGGTGTGAATGTGTGTGAATGGGGTGAATGGAAGCACAATGTAGAGCGCTTTGGGTGCCCGAGAAGGGTGCATGAATATGGCAAAAAGGAACACATAGCAAGCTTTTTTTTTTTTCCTGCGAGCAACACATAGTACCTTTAAAGAGTCCTAAGAAGTCCGTGGACTTTTCTGTATACCTTTAGAGACTGGCGGTCCTCAGGGCGGATCTCTGACCACCGAAGAGCTTTGATGGAGTCCACGTCCGAATCCTCAGATTTATTACATCAACAACAAAAGAGCACCTCCTTCGAGCCGGATTTGAACCAGCGACCTAAGGATATCAGTGATAAGCACGCTACAGTCCTCCGCTCTACCAACTGAGCTATCGAAGGTGACATGTTCACAAAAGGAAGCCACAAAGGTGTGTGTTTACCTGAGCGTGTGATTTGAACACAAAGCCTTGTTTTTGAGCCAACGAATCATTTGGAACTAATTGTGACGCAAAGCTTTTTTGTTTTTGCCTAAAAGGAACACATAGTACCTTTAAAGAGCCCTAAGAACTAAATTTTCCGGAAGTAAATAAAGTATAGTTGAACTGGTGAAGGGGACAAATCCCACCCATTTTCAAACTTACACATCAGTGAACTGCCACCTTACAGAGGAGTACAGGAGTTTGATGAAGAGGCAGCTCCACAACTTCCAGAGACTGGATGTCCTCAGGGTATCCACCTCTGCTCTTTTTATCGAGGAGCTTAGACAACACCTCTGGGACTGTGCCTCGGGTGATGGACGAGTCCACCTCCAAATCAATTCATCAAGCGTAAAAGAGCTCGGTGATGGTGTTTCAGCCCTTGTCCAAAGTACTTTATCAATTCTAAGTTCAACTGATACGAGAGCTGAGCTTATACCACTAGAGTGAGGAGTTTTGAACTGAAAATAATGTGATTGGACGTTCTGCTGTCCTTAACATTTCATTGTTGTATATTCAGTTGAACCGGCAGTAAAGCTGTCTACTGTTTGCAAATGATAAACTGCCGACGAGGATGGGATTCGAACCCACGCGTGCAGAGCACAATGGATTAGCAGTCCATCGCCTTAACCACTCGGCCACCTCGTCTGGATAGAAGGAACAGAGGTAGCACGCGCGGTAAAGGGAACAGATATCTTCTATGGTAGGCACATGTTGACGACAGACAGGGCCCTGATCTGTCTCTGGTGAAAGTGTGGATCAGTGGATCATGAAGGTTAACTCTGTGGCGTTAAATAGCTCTAACCAGACGTTCCCAGGCCTGCCGAGAGACATAGTTCCTCCAGCGTGTCCTGGGTCTTCTCTGGGGCCTCCTCCCGGTGGGACATGACCGAAACACCTCCCCAGGGAGGCTTCCAGGAGGAATCTGGAACAGATTTGTTTATTTGTTTATTTAAAAGGATCCCCATTAGCTGGCCTTGAGACAACAGCTAGTCTTCCTGGGGTCCAAACAATACATACAAAACCCAATAATTACAATCACAATTACTTCCAAATATATTCACATGAGAGCCCTTGTCCAAAGTACTTTATCAATTCTAAGTTCAACTGATACGAGTGCTGAGCTTATACCACTAGAGTGAGGAGTTTTGAACTGAAAATAATCTGATTGGACGTTCTTCTGTCCTTAACATTTCATTGTTGTATATTCAGTTGAATCTGAGACTGGCAAAGGCAACATCCAAGTCGTCTGTACTCATCTTACTGGATCTGTCTGCTGCTTTTGACACTGTTAATCATCACATCCTCCTGTCTTCTCTCAGGCGATGGGTGTCTCTGGAATGGCGTTGCAATGGTTCAAGTCTTACCTCTCGGATAGGTCATTCAGAGTATCCTGGAGAAACGAGGTCTCTGAGTCCCAACATCTCAATACAGGGTGCCACAGGGCTCAGTGCTTGGACCGCTGCTCTTTTCCATATACATGACATCCCTTGGCTCTGTCATCCAGAAGCATGGTTTTTCCTATCACTGCTGCAGATGACACTCAACTCCACCTGTCATTTCATCCTGACGATCCGACGGTCTCTGCTCGTCTCGGCATGTCTGAGTGACATCTCACTTTGGATGAAGGACCATCACCTGCAGCTGAACCTTGCAAAAACAGAACTGCTTGTGATTCCGGCCAATCCAAAGACCCACCACAACCTCTCCATTCAACTAGGCCCATCAACCATTACACCGTCCAGCACTGCCAGAAATCTGGGAGTGGTAATTGACGATCAGCTAAACTTCACAAGTCATGTCGCCAGCACCACCGGTCCTGTAGATTCATCCTCTACAACTTTAGGAAAAGTAGACCTTTCCTATCAGAGCACTCTCACGCAAATTCTAGGCCAGGCTCTTGTCTTGTCCAAACTGGACTATTGCAATGCTCTACTGGCTGGACTCCCTGCTGCACAACCAAACCTCTGCAGCTGATCCAGAATGCAGCGGCAAAAGTGGTCTTTAATGAACCAAAGAGAGCGCACGTATCTCCTCTATTCATTAGGTTACACTGGCTCCTGTTGACGCCCGCATCAAGTTCAAAGTTATGCTCTTGGCCTACAAGACCACCTCTGGTTCTGCACCCTCACATCTCCACTCACTAATACAGACCTACGTTCCCTACCAGATCCCTGCGCTCTGCAAATGAACAACGTCTGGTGGTACCGTCCCAAAAAGGTAAAAAAAATCCCTCTCACGTACCTTCTCTGGCTCTGTTCCACATTGGTGGAATGATCTACTGCTGCTACAAGATCAGCCGATTCTGTAGCCATCTTTAAAAAACACCTGAAAACACATCTCTTCCGTCAACACCTGACTGACAAACACTGAGTTCTACTTCCTTTCTCTCGATTCTTTTCTTTAAAAAAATAAAAAAATAAATAAATTCTCTTATCCTTAGCATTGTATACTGCGCCGGGTTTAAACTGACTAGTTTTTGTGCACTTATGCTTTTTGTACCATGTGTTGTTAAAATTGTTTCCATTGTTTTCCTCACTTGTAAGTCGCTTTGGATAAAGCGTCTGCTAAATGACTAAATGTAAATGTAAATGTAAATGTATGAAAATAATCTGATTGGCCGCCTGTATCCAGAATCTTGTCCTTTTGGTCATGACTCAAAGCTCATGACCAATGTTGACAGAAGGAACGTAGATTGACTGGTAAATCTAGCACAGCCTTTTCCGACTGAGAACTGTGGCCTCGGACTTGGAGGTGCTTATTGTCACCCAGCCGCTTCACACTCGGCTGCAAACTGTCCCAGCGCCTCGTGTCAATTAGAGGCTAATCCGCAACAAAGTCATTGTGGTTTCAACAAAACGCGTGTCGTTGTGTAAATGGTCTGAGAAGGCTGTTGGTGCCGTGTACGGCAGCCCCTCTCTCTGTCGGCCCCAGGTGTGAATGTGTGTGAATGGGGTGAATGGGAAGCACAATGTAGAGCGCTTTGGGTGCCCGAGAAGGGTGCATGAATATGGCAAAAGGAACACATAGCAAGCTTTTTTTTTTTTCCTGCGAGCAACACATAGTACCTTTAAAGAGTCCTAAGAAGTCCGTGGACTTTTCTGTATACCTTTAGAGACTGGCGGTCCTCAGGGCGGATCTCTGACCACCGAAGAGCTTTGATGGGCGAGTCCACGTCCGAATCCTCAGATTTATTACATCAACAATAAAAGAGCACCTCCTTCGAGCCGGATTTGAACCAGCGACCTAAGGATATCAGTGATAAGCACGCTACAGTCCTCCGCTCTACCAACTGAGCTATCGAAGGTGACATGTTCACAAAAGGAAGCCACAAAGGTGTGTGTTTACCTGAGCGTGTGATTTGAACACAAAGCCTTGTTTTTGAGCCAACGAATCATTTGGAACTAATTGTGACGCAAAGCTTTTTTGTTTTTGCCTAAAAGGAACACATAGTACCTTTAAAGAGCCCTAAGAACTAAATTTTCCCGGAAGTAAATAAAGTATAGTTGAACTGGTGAAGGGGGACAAATCCCACCCATTTTTCAAACTTACACATCAGTGAACTGCCACCTTACAGAGGAGTACAGGAGTTTGATGAAGAGGCAGCTCCACAACTTCCAGAGACTGGATGTCCTCAGGGTATCCACCTCTGCTCTTTTCTATCGAGGAGCTTAGACAACACCTCTGGGACTGTGCCTCGGGTGATGGACGAGTCCACCTCCAAATCAATTCATCAAGCGTAAAAGAGCTCGGTGATGGTGTTTCAGCCCTTGTCCAAAGTACTTTATCAATTCTAAGTTCAACTGATACGAGAGCTGAGCTTATACCACTAGAGTGAGGAGTTTTGAACTGAAAATAATGTGATTGGACGTTCTGCTGTCCTTAACATTTCATTGTTGTATATTCAGTTGAACCGGCAGTAAAGCTGTCTACTGTTTGCAAATGATAAACTGCCGACGAGGATGGGATTCGAACCCACGCGTGCAGAGCACAATGGATTAGCAGTCCATCGCCTTAACCACTCGACCACCTGGAAGGGGTTAACTCTGTGGCGTTAAATAGCTCTAACCAGACGTTCCCAGGCCTGCCGAGACATAGTTCCTCCAGCGTGTCCTGGGTCTTCTCTGGGGCCTCCTCCCGGTGGGACATGACCGAAACACCTCCCCAGGGAGGCTTCCAGGAGGAATCTGGAACAGATTTGTTTATTTGTTTATTTAAAAGGATCCCCATTAGCTGACGCCGAGACAACAGCTAGTCTTCCTGGGGTCCAAACAATACATACAAAACCCAATAATTACAATCACAATTACTTCCAAATATATTCACATGAGAGCCCTTGTCCAAAGTACTTTATCAATTCTAAGTTCAACTGATACGAGTGCTGAGCTTATACCACTAGAGTGAGGAGTTTTGAACTGAAAATAATCTGATTGGACGTTCTTCTGTCCTTAACATTTCATTGTTGTATATTCAGTTGAATCTGAGACTGGCAAAGGCAACATCCAAGTCGTCTGTACTCATCTTACTGGATCTGTCTGCTGCTTTTGACACTGTTAATCATCACATCCTCCTGTCTTCTCTCAGGCGATGGGTGTCTCTGGAATGGCGTTGCAATGGTTCAAGTCTTACCTCTCGGATAGGTCATTCAGAGTATCCTGGAGAAACGAGGTCTCTGAGTCCCAACATCTCAATACAGGGGTGCCACAGGGCTCAGTGCTTGGACCGCTGCTCTTTTCCATATACATGACATCCCTTGGCTCTGTCATCCAGAAGCATGGTTTTTCCTATCACTGCTGCAGATGACACTCAACTCCACCTGTCATTTCATCCTGGCGATCCGACGGTCTCTGCTCGCGTCTCGGCATGTCTGAGTGACATCTCACTTTGGATGAAGGACCATCACCTGCAGCTGAACCTTGCAAAAACAGAACTGCTTGTGATTCCGGCCAATCCAAAGACCCACCACAACCTCTCCATTCAACTAGGCCCATCAACCATTACACCGTCCAGCACTGCCAGAAATCTGGGAGTGGTAATTGACGATCAGCTAAACTTCACAAGTCATGTCGCCAGCACCACCCGGTCCTGTAGATTCATCCTCTACAACTTTAGGAAAAGTAGACCTTTCCTATCAGAGCACTCTCAAATTCTAGGCCAGGCTCTTGTCTTGTCCAAACTGGACTATTGCAATGCTCTACTGGCTGGACTCCCTGCTGCACAACCAAACCTCTGCAGCTGATCCAGAATGCAGCGGCAAAGTGGTCTTTAATGAACCAAAGAGAGCGCACGTATCTCCTCTATTCATTAGGTTACACTGGCTCCTGTTGACGCCCGCATCAAGTTCAAAGTTATGCTCTTGGCCTACAAGACCACCTCTGGTTCTGCACCCTCACATCTCCACTCACTAATACAGACCTACGTTCCTACCAGATCCCTGCGCTCTGCAAATGAACAACGTCTGGTGGTACCGTCCCAAAAGGTAAAAATCCCTCTCACGTACCTTCTCTGGCTCTGTTCCACATTGGTGGAATGATCTACTGCTGCTACAAGATCAGCCGATTCTGTAGCCATCTTTAAAAAACACCTGAAAACACATCTCTTCCGTCAACACCTGACTGACAAACACTGAGTTCTACTTCCTTTCTCTCGATTCTTTTCTTTAAAAAAAATAAAAAATAAATTCTCTTATCCTTAGCATTGTATACTGCGGGTTTAAACTGACTAGTTTTTTGTGCACTTATGCTTTTTGTACCATGTGTTGTTAAAATTGTTTCCATTGTTTTCCTCACTTGTAAGTCGCTTTGGATAAAAGCGTCTGCTAAATGACTAAATGTAAATGTAAATGTAAATGTATGAAAATAATCTGATTGGCCGCCTGTATCCAGAATCTTGTCCTTTTGGTCATGACTCAAAGCTCATGACCAATGTTGACAGAAGGAACGTAGATTGACTGGTAAATCTAGCACAGCCTTTTCCGACTGAGAACTGTGGCCTCGGACTTGGAGGTGCTTATTGTCACCCAGCCGCTTCACACTCGGCTGCAAACTGTCCCAGCGCCTCGTGTCAATTAGAGGCTAATCCGCAACAAAGTCATTGTGGTTTCAACAAAACGTGTCGTTGTGTAAATGGTCTGAGAAGGCTGTTGGTGCCGTGTGTACGGCAGCCCCTCTCTCTGTCGGCCCCAGGTGTGAATGTGTGTGAATGGGGTGAATGGAAGCACAATGTAGAGCGCTTTGGGTGCCCGAGAAGGGTGCATGAATATGGCAAAAAGGAACACATAGCAAGCTTTTTTTTTTTTCCTGCGAGCAACACATAGTACCTTTAAAGAGTCCTAAGAAGTCCGTGGACTTTTCTGTATACCTTTAGAGACTGGCGGTCCTCAGGGCGGATCTCTGACCACCGAAGAGCTTTGATGGACGAGTCCACGTCCGAATCCTCAGATTTATTACATCAACAACAAAAGAGCACCTCCTTCGAGCCGGATTTGAACCAGCGACCTAAGGATATCAGTGATAAGCACGCTACAGTCCTCCGCTCTACCAACTGAGCTATCGAAGGTGACATGTTCACAAAAGGAAGCCACAAAGGTGTGTGTTTACCTGAGCGTGTGATTTGAACACAAAGCCTTGTTGTTTTTTTTGTTTTCTGTAAACTTTTAGAGACTGGCCGTCCTCAGTCCATATTTACAAAGCCTTGTTTGTGATCTCATACAAACGGAATGATAACTCAAGATAACAGGACTAATATCAAGATGTTCGTAACAACCGCTAGTCCCACGAGTGAATAAAGACCAAAACTAAATTCAACCAATATAATATTAAAATACTTTGGAGGATGCGGGCATCGATCCCGCTACCTCTCGCATGCTAAGCGAGCGCTCTACCATCTGAGCTAATCCCCCACATCCACGGACAGAGAGTTTTTTCATCAAATGTCAAAAGTGAACCAATCCGCTTAAAATAGTTAAAGCACAGCCGATAGAGAATCACACTGTTACAGACATATATTATTCTAACATTGCATATAGTTAATTAATAAGGATACTTAGGCTAATTAACCTAGCATTTACAATTAACTCGGGTTAGCCGAAAGAACCGAGCCAGGCTAATCATCAAATAGCATTTAATTTACCTAAATATATTTTTTAATGTGTTTTCCGATTCGGTAAAACACAAGAAAAGTATTTACCTCCTTCGAGCCGGATTCGAACCAGCGACCTAAGGATGTCAGCCTTTTTCATTCTACAGTCCTCCGCTCTACCAACTGAGCTATCGAAGGGGCTGACGATAATAGGCCGACATATTGGTTTTAAGCTGAGAATAGACTGTGAGTCAACATTACATAAGCAGTTCCTTCATGATAAGAAGTCTTATATGGATATATATAGGAGCCCCATATGTTGAAAAATGTACGACAAATACATAATACAGAGAAATAACCTATAACAATTTTATTGTTATAGGTTAAAACAATAAATAAAACAATAATTTTATTGTTATAGACAATTCAGAAAAAAGATGGTCTGCATAATACTTAATACATTTAAAACTGAACTTTTTTAACAAGCTAAATGTATATTATTTTGTTTTATTTGCATGTTTCTTTATTTACACTTAATCTCCAGAAAATGTAAATCTTATTTTTATTTTTATTTATTGTTTATTTAACCAGGTAGGTCAACTGAGAACCAATTCCGATTCACAATGACAGCCTGGCCATAATACTTTACCTGACCTGATAAAGTATGGTCTAAAAATATCAGAACAGCAGGTTCCTCAAAGGGCCTTAGAGAATTAAACAGACAAACTCTCAGGTAGAACTAGAACTGATGTAATCTCTGTGAGTCTGGACCTGGTCTAAGTCTGGACTAACTCTGTCTGGACCTGGTCTAAGTCTGGACTAACTCTGTCTGGACCTGGTCTAAGTCTGGACCTGGTCTAAGACTGGACTAACTCTGTCTGGACCTGGTCTAAGTCTGGACCTGGTCTAAGTCTGGACTAACTCTGTCTGGACCTGGTCTAAGTCTGGACCTGGTCTAAGACTGGACTAACTCTGTCTGGACCTGGTCTAAGTCTGGACTAACTCTGTCTGGACCTGGTCTAAGTCTGGACCTGGTCTAAGACTCCCTTGTATCTTTTGTATCTGGATCCAAATTGTTGAGAGAGTTTTTCACAGATTGTTGAACCTCTGCCCATCTTTTCTTCTGACAGACACTTTTCTAAAATGCTCCTTTTATTATTAAACCTTATTCTTTCCAAATGGTTCTTTAATAAAACCCCACCTGCCATAAAAACAGACTCGACAACATTCCTATGGACCTTTATTACGTGTCGATGCAACGTCACTGCCATAATCTTAATTATATAAGAAGAATTACACAGAGCTGTCCTTTTCATTTCAGTCTCCGTCCGTCAGCTCTTCACAAACCACAGAAACCAGGAGATTATCAGAAACAAGCTCTATATAAAATCATTTATTACAATAGAAAAGGGGGACTTTTTTTTTTCCACGACACACACAGGTTTAGTTTTGTCTGACCCTGAGTTTTGTCTCACAGGCTCCACACAATGAAACATCCATGTTTTTCCTTTAATCTCAGGGTCAGACAGTAACATCTACACACACTTTTCATTTATAACACACTGCTGGTTTAAAAGTGAAATCAACACATGGTTCAAAATAATGGGCTTCATTTCCTATTTATTTTAACTTATTGTCACTTAATCCTTTGTGCAGATCATTGAAAGTGTTTTTTCTTAAACAAAGCTTGTTTTGTTTTTGTGATAAAAATCATATTCATAATCAACTCAAGTCTAGAAGTAAATATTTCAGTAGATGAGCACTTTTTTCTTGTAAAGAAATTTTGCAATTAATCAAATGTCTGATACACAATAAAACTGCTTTTTTAAACTTAAATTGCATTTTGCTTTTGAGTATTTGAGCCGTTGTCATTGCGGACCTGTCTCGAACTGATCTGCAGTTTTATTGTTAAAATTTTCAGTGCTGTGAAGTTTTTTTAGTTTTTTTTTTTTTTTAAAGACGCAGATTTCTGCAGCTGCCGTCGAGAAAAGCTGAAACTTGACCTAAAACTGTTAAATCAGTGACCTGTAAAACTGTTCCTCTGTCTGTTGTGGTGAAGGAGGAACGGGTTGAATTTTAATGTTTTCTCAAACAAAGCTTGTTTTGTTCTTTTCATAAATGTTCATAAAGAAAGAAAAATGTTAGAGTTTTTTTTGATGAGTACATTTACAATCAGATAAAAATATAATAAAAAAACATCACTGTTAAACTTGCGCTATAACCTTATATCGATCTACTTTTAGTGACAATAAGCTCCTTCACAATAAGAGCCTGAAGAAAAGACTCCCCACTCAAAATAATAAACCTCCTATTTTTTTGTTGTTCCGTAATAAACCTGATGAAAGCACAGTTTAATAATAATATTTGGCATTTATCAAACATCAAATGGCACGAGATTAGCCCTATTTTAATAAATCCTCAGCCGCAGTCGTTTCTGCAAAAAACACGTACACAGGGTTCGACTAAAGCAGTGCAAACAGTCAGAGCAGTGGCTTTAAACTGGACCAGACCTGGTTTAAACTGGACCAGACCTGGTTTAGGGGGGACCAGACCTGGTTTAGGGGGGACTGGGTTCATTCAGCAGGGAAAACCTTATTTTGAAGTGGGTCAACCTTATTTTGAAGTGGGTCAGACTAAGTTTCCTACAAAATAAAAGTGTTGATTGGGGGGATCACAATGAGTTTGCTCTGAGTTCTTTAAAAGTGGGAGCTACAGTTTGAAGAAGCAGATGTTTAGTCCAGGTTTAGACCAGGGCCCTGTCTCTGACCAGTCTCTCTAACATCCGTCTGGATCAGGGGAACAGGAAGTTAGCCGTGTCTCTCTGGAGCTGAAAGAACGACTGATCGACAGAAGTAACACAGAACTGCACTAAACAGGACATACTCAACAAGTAAAGACTAAAAAACAAATAAAAACAAATCAGTGTTTAAATATTAAATTTCAATTATTATCAGAGTCTATTAATCAGTGGATCTCAACATAACGCAGACACCTGCAGCTCGTCCCTGATTGGTCAGTGGCTGAAGCTGCTCTGGAGCGGTTCAGTCGTTCAGTCGAGAAAACCCCCTGCAGTTCCGTCTAAACCTCCTGATCCAGCTTTAGTCCTGGTTTAAACTAGGGATGCACCGATACCACTTTTTTGGAAAACGAGTATGAGTACGAGTACTTGCATTTCAGTACTCGCCGATACCGATACCGAGTATCGACACGTGGCAAACACTGCTTGTCCAAATATTCGTGGTGAAACTAAACGAAGAGGAGGCTTGCAGTAGGCTGTGGATGTGTTTTTTCACGGAGTCGTGTAGTTTAGGCAGCTCCGTGTCAGTCATGTAGCGGCGGCTTGGGACATCATATCTGGGCTCCAGAACATGGAGGAGACGCATGAATCCCACATTTTCTACCTCCGAAAGTTGCTGGTCACTCAATGCAATGTACTCGATGATTGCCTGTGTTATTTTCACAGCACGTGGATTGTCTCTGGACATTTTCTCTCGTCTTGCAAGAGTTTGCTGCAGTGTGAGTTGTGTTGGTTTAGAAGCGTGGGTAAACTCTTTATACTCGTTGTTGTGTTGGGATTTTAGGTGCTTGATTAAATTACTTGTGTTAAATGCGCTACCTTTTGAGCCTCCTCTGGACAATTTAGCTGAGCACAATTTGCAGTCCGCCTTTGTTTTGTTTTGTCTTTATTCACTTTGAAATAGTTCCACACGGCTGACATGTCTCGTCTTTCCTTCGTTCTCCCCGCTCTGAGCTGCAGCCGGGGCCTGGGGGCGGGCACTCGGCGCCTGTGATTAACCCCTTACACGCCGCTCAAACATAGACATTTCTCAGACCGTGGTATCGGCCCCGGTATCGGGGGACTTTTAACGAGTACGAGTACTTTCAAAAATGTGGTATCGAGGCCGATACCAGATACCAGTATCGGTGCATCACTAGTTTAAACCTGGTTCATCCTTTTTTTTACTCGGCTTCTCCAAACTGTGACAGACTCTGACACAAACACACTGACATTTACTTTGAATTCACACCAGATCCACCGCATCACGGAGCGCCAACACTCGACTGGAGCTGTGCGCCCTCATTTATCAAACCTGTCCATACACCTGCACATCTGTCAGGGGGATCTTTTCAGTGACTCGGGAGATTCTTACTTCTAGGAGATGTGTAAAATGTAAGGGCCGTCACATGTTTAATTCAAAAGGCCGCCTTCCTGTTGGTGAAAGATGGATCTGAACTGGTTTTAGTTAGATCTGAACAGTTTTTTGATGGATCTAAACAGGTTTCAGTTGGATCTGAACAGGTTTTAAATAGATTTGAACAGGTTTCAGTTGGATTTGAACAGGTCTTAGTTGGATCTGAACTGGTTTTAGTTGGATCTGAACAGGTTTTAGTTGGATTTGAACAGGTCTTAGTTGGATTTGAACAGGTTTTAGTTGGATTTGAACAGGTTTTAGTTGGAGCTGAACAGGTTTTAGTTGGATTTGAACAGGTCTTAGTTCGATTTGAACAGGTTTCAGTTGGATTTGAACAGGTTTCAGTTGGATCTGAACAGGTTTTAAATAGATTTGAACAGGTTTTAGTTGGATCTGAACAGGTTTTAGTTGGATCTGAACAGGTTTTAGTTGGATTTGAACAGGTCTTAGTTGGATCTGAACAGGTTTTAGTTGGATTTGAACAGGTTTTAGTTGGATTTGAACAGGTTTTAGTTGGATCTGAACAGGTTTTAGTTGGATTTGAACAGGTCTTAGTTGGATTTGAACAGGTCTTAGTTGGATTTGAACAGGTTTTAGTTGGATTTGAACAGGTTTTAGTTGGATCTGAACAGGTTTTAGATGGATTTGAACAGGTTTTAGTTGGATTTGAACAGGTCTTAGTTGGATTTGAACAGGTTTTAGTTGGATTTGAACAGGTTTTAGTTGGATCTGAACAGGTCTTAGTTGGATTTGAACAGGTCTTAGTTGGATCTGAACTGGTTTTAGTTGGATTTGAACAGGTTTTAGTTGGATTTGAACAGGTCTTAGTTGGATTTGAACAGGTTTTAGTTGGATTTGAACAGGTTTTAGTTGGATCTGAACAGGTTTTAGTTGGATTTGAACAGGTCTTAGTTGGATTTGAACAGGTTTTAGTTGGATTTGAACAGGTCTTAGTTGGATTTGAACAGGTTTTAGTTGGATTTGAACAGGTTTTAGTTGGATTTGAACAAGTCTTAGTTGGATCTGAACAGGTCTTAGTTGGATCTGAATGGGTTTCAGTTGGATCTGAACAGGTCTTAGTTGGATCTGGACAGGTTTGAGTTGGATCTGAATGGGTTTTAGTTGGATCTGAACAGGTCTTAGTTGGATCTGAACAGGTTTGAGTTGGATCTGAACAGGTCTTAGTTGGATCTGAATGGGTTTCAGTTGGATCTGAACAGGTCTTAGTTGGATCTGGACAGGTTTGAGTTGGATCTGAATGGGTTTTAGTTGGATCTGAACAGGTCTTAGTTGGATCTGAACAGGTTTGAGTTGGATCTGAACAGGTCTTAGTTGGATCTGAACAGGTCTTAGTTGGATCTGAATGGGTTTTAGTTGGTTCTGAACAGGTTTTTGATGGATTTGATGTTGATAAATGAGGGCTCTGATCTGATCAGACGGTGACAGATAATTTAATAAAAGTTTGTAGGAAACATGTCGGACATGTTTGAGACGAGGGAGTGTTTCTGCAGCCCGTGGGGGGGGGGGGACTCCCTTTAAATAAAACTAAAGTGTACATTCCCTGCAGAAACAGGGGCGCGGTCACATGATCCGTCACATGACCTGCTCCTACTGTTGCATACTTGATCAGAGACAGGTGTGTCCCAGCAGCAGAGGTACATTCACCAAAACACAGAGAGATTAGCCCCGCCTCCAAAAATAACCTGCCGCCAAACCGACCAATCAGCAGCCAGCAGTCACACCTCAGCCAATCACAGGAGTTGGTGCAGTTCTAGTTGTACTCAGGTGGAAGTGGGCGGGACTTGGTGGGGCTTCCTGATTGGTAAAAAGCGGCAGCGGGGGCTTGTTCCTGATTGGTTAAACAGGAGGAAGAGGGGCGGGTCTTTGAGGCACCAGAGGCTGAGACACAGTGGAGGGTTTGGGTTTTCTGAAAAAGAGAAAAAGATCCAGGTTAAACAGAAACATAAACACAGACGTCATGCATCAGAGAGGGTTCTTACAGCGGAGGAGGAGGAGGTCTGCCGTAGGACGGAGCCACTCGTGTCCACGTCCTGTGCGTGTCCAACTTTAAAACACAGCACACACAGGGATCATGTCAGTCTCCATCAGACACATTCACAGAGCTGTCAGGTATTTCTCTGAATAATGATCAATGGAAACGGGACAGAAGCAGTGAGAGCAGGTGTACCTCGTGTGGCGGCAGCAGCTGAGTGTGATGCTTCATGGAGAGAAAAGCACAGGCTCAGGTTAGATATTAAACACAAACAAAGTTAATAAAGTGAAGCAGAGGCAGTTCTGGGGGGTTACACAGGTGGGCTCTGATCACAGGAATTTAGATCTGAACTGGATTTAGTTGGATTTCAACAGGTTTTAGTTTGATGTGGTGCTGACTGATCTACATCTCTACCATCACCTTTAACCTGGTCTAAGTCTAAACTCACCTGAGGCGCAGTGACATCATCAGTTTCCTGTCACAGTTTTTTTATAAACAGGAAGTGAGTTAGTTTGTTTTTAATGTTTTCATGTTAATCCAGACTCGTTCTGATGGTCTTTGTCTCGTTACTTACCCCGTCTCTAACAATGTTGTTGTTGCCGCGGGCAACGGCAGGAGGCGGGGCTCTGGGAGGAGGTCTGTTCTGATTGGCTGCTGCACTACCGTCAGCTCTGAGACAAAACCACAAGAACAGGAAGTTAAAGGCTGTCCACTGCCTTGTGGCAATTCGCGTTTGGCATTGGTCAGTGTCTCTCAGCAGCACATCCGTCTGGTGCACTGTATTAGAACACTCAACATCACTTAAGTCTGTTCCTGAGGGCCTACTCACACTAGCCAGTTTGAACCGTGCCCGAGCGCGTTTGACCACCATAGCGCAGTTCGTTTGACTAGTGTGAGTGCTCCGAACCGTGCCCGGGCGCGGCTCGATTAGCCGCCCCTGGCCCGCTTGGAAGAGGTGGGCCAGAGCACGGTTAGTTGGGCTCGGGCGCGGTTCGCATGTAGTGTGAGCGCCAACCGTGCTGGAGCATGGAACAAGGCAGCGTGGCGTCACGGTTTTGCGACGCTCCATCCGACGCTCCAAAACAACTTGAATCTGTACTTGAGTGGATTATTTATAGCTGTGCTGACATGTAGGGCGGCAGTAGCTCAGTGGGTAGAGCGGTCGTCCTTCAACCGGAAGGTAGGCGGTTCGATTCCCGCTCTCCCCACAGTTCATATTGTCGTTGTGTCCTTGGGCAAGACACTTAACCCACCTTGCCTCCAGTGACTGCAACACTGGTAATTACATTAGAACAATGTAAGTCGCTTTGGATAAAAGCGTCAGCTAAATGAATAAATGTAAATGTAAATTTACACTAGTCTGGTGTGGAAAACTCAAGTCTACACTCTCTTTTGATTCTGGCAATACTAGTGTTTTTCACGACAGGGGAAATGTCACTCTTTGGATTCTTAATGTACATACCTGTTATTTTCTCTAAATGCTAGTCTGCAGACCGTTCATTTTATGCATGTTGCAATGTGGTAATGCACTTAGACTTGATTTAGGCTTTACCTAAGTTGTAAATTTAACTTTTGCTTCCAAAGTGTAAATCATCTGTGCCTGTTCTCCTTGGTTTAAAAGTGTACTTTAATGACAACATATTACATCTTTATCATTGGGCTACAGTAAAGTCATTACAATACATTCATTCCCCTTGGCATGTTAAAAGAATTGACAAAGTTGACAATTCAGTTCATGATTATTCTTTGCTATTATGTGTTGGAGAAAAAGTGAAGTGAAAATGTAAATGAAAAATGTATTTTAATCATAACATTTCATCATGTAACACCCAGTCTTGCAGTGTCTATGCACCAGGGCAGGTTTCTCTCAGGCATATGGGACTGAGGTCTTGTCCAAACAAACTCATGAATCTAACGTCTTCTGTGCGGGTACTTGAGGCTGTTGTTGTTGTTAATACTCTTATTTGCTTTCAGAAGTTGTTTAATATACCGTAGCATATATTTACTATGCACTTTAACCTAACACTACCTCAAACCTCTACACTTTATAATTCGACCTCGAACCTCTACAATATATACCACACACTTCCATAAATTATACACCACACACACAAGGTAGCCTATTTTGTTTCACCACTGCACATGGTTGTGTTATGTGAAATACTGTTTTTTTTTTTTTTTTTTTTTGTGAAGTGCTGACCAATCCCAAATAAATGGGAGATGGTTCTGAACTCTACATTTGTGGCCAGTCTCCATATGCATATTGCAACACGTTGGTCCACGGGCACTGGTTTTCTGAATGAAGTGGTCTGTCTTTGAAGGTGCGGCTGCAGGCTGTTGCACAACTGCAAGAATGATGTCCTTCTCATTCTGAAATTAGCCTTCCACTCACAGTCTGTCCAGCTGCTGAGAACATGCTGCCACCACACAGCAGATCTCTGCCGAATCCATATGGTCCTGCAGCAGAATGGAAAAATATTGTTAACTGTATATAGTTTATGCATACACAATTACCTTACAGCACTTTGAAGTGAAATTAAATAAACAACAAACTACTACTCCAGTGCATACATAACAGTTGTGTGTCCCGTTGAATACGGGTGTCTTAATACAAGAATGTAGCTAATATTAACCAGCAAATTATATTAAGTTACATGATTATTACCTTTAGAACGCTACTGTCGTAATTACAAAAAAAACATTATACACATATTGTATTTCAAATTTCACAATACACTTTTCAATTGTATTCAATGACATTTCATTATATTAATTCTTACCATGTCGATGTACGGAACTGTAGTCCGTAATCAAAGCTGCAAAGTCCTTGCTGCACTTCAGCTGGTACCTTGCAAACCTCCTCATACGAGCAGCACGATTACGTGAAAATTTTCGCGCCACTAAGGCGACAAATCTGTTTAACAACAGGCTGTGAGAGGGCTGTGGACCACTGTGTACCAAACGACACAAAATTATCCACAAATAAAACAGAGCGATGGACTCCGTTGTGTTCAGAGAGCGCCGCTCTTCCTGTTTATCCCGAAACCGTCGCACCATAATGGACGTGGCGTGCTCCGGCACGAATGCTGAAACCCTATGTGAGTGCAGGCCAGAGGGAGTGGGGAGGGGGGACAATCGTCCTCGGGCCCGGTTCATGGCAACCGTGCCTAGTGTGAGTACGCCCTGAGTCTATGGTGCACTGTATTTAAACACTTAACATCACTTAAGTCTGTTAAGACCTGGTGGCCATTTACACAGAATGAACGGTTGTTTTACAGATACTCCAACGCCATAAAGACATACTAACCCTGTCTGATTTCTCCCAAAGGAGATTGAGCACGTGTCTTTTAAACAAATCCAGATGGCCCAATGTTGTCATTAAGTCGGAGTGAACCAGGTTTACGATCCTAGGTGGCGTGGTACCCAGCACCCTGTCAGGACAATTGTAAATCCTTTGAGATAAGACTGTTTATCCAGCTCTCCGAGAAACTTTTATGACTGTTCGTTTGAACACTGGAATGCGCTTTGAAGTGTAAAAGACTTGAGACTTTCTGGATGATACCATACTGCCCTCTAGCGACAGTATGGAGGAACGCCGCTAAGTCTTTCATCAAACCAAAGGACATTGATATTGTGTTTATGCCATTAAAAGTGTGTCTCTAAGTGTATGGTAATGTTTTCCCTTACAGGATTTAGAGTCACAACAAGAAGAATTGACTCTTTACATCAGTCTTACAAGTTTACAGTTAATAAAAGTGTTGAACGAACTTATGTGTGTTACAGCGTGCGTAAAGAACTTCGCTTGAACTAACGGACGCTTTAAGCCAGAGGAACGACTCCCGAGAGGCCCTTTTTTCAGTGGTCTAGCGATATTTTTCAAAGACTCTAATCTGTTCTTGCCTAATGCCAGCGAAATAGATTGCTTTATACAGTGGACGCCTTTCCACAACTCCATTTCCCGGCCTCCCAGCTGAACAAGCCAACGGCCAGTCACGTAACAGACACCTTCGGAGCAAACCTTTGGATCTGTATTATTCTCATTATGTGTAATAACTGTTCCTTTGTGTCCTATCCATCATTTCCCATTAATATGTTCACTTTGTATAATCTTTAATAAAATCCCATAAAACGTTAAAGATCTTGATCTGGTGTTTTTATGACATATTACCAAAAACAGGATTAATATTTCTATAATCATCTACATTAGCTACAGTACTGTTCCTCATGTTCCTTTTCAGAACAGGGCTGTGTTACTTATCTACATCACTCTGTAACAGAAGTTCTGTCACTAAGGTCCCTCACAGGTTTTAGGACTAAACAACTGCTCTTTGAACTAAATAAACTCTGTGTCCAGGTTTGTAGTGACTCACTTATATCCCTGGGATCTCTTCCGTCGCAGCTCGTTTCTGTGAAGAAACGACTTGAACAGGTTTTAGATATATTTGAACAGGTTTTAGTTGGATTTGAACATGTTTACGTTGGATTTGAACAGGTTTTAGTTGCATTTGAACAGGTTTTAGTTGCATTTGAACAGGTTTTAGATGGATTTGAACAGGTTTAAGTTGGATTTGAACAGGATTTAGATGGATTTGAATAGGGTTTAGATGGATTTAAACAGTTTTTAGTTGGATTTGAACAGGTTTTAGTTGGATTTGAACAGGTTTTAGTTGGATTTGAACAGGGTTTAGATGGATTTAAACAGGTTTTAGTTGCATTTGAACAGGTTTAAGTTGGATTTGAACAGGTTTTAGATGGATTTGAACAGGTTTTAGATGGATTTGAACAGGTTTTAGCTGGACTTGAACAGGTTTAGTTTGAGTTTGAGTCTGGGTGCAGTTCCTCACCGTTCCAGGTGGGGCCACTGTCGACGCTGCCTCCGTAACCTCTGAACTCACAGAGGGGAGGGGCCCAGCCGCTCTCACAGTGACAGTTCTTGTTACTGTTACACACCTGCAGCACAGACACAAAAGGCTGGTTGTGCTGCTTTAACGTCTGTTATTCATAATAAAGGTGAAAGTCTGACCCCGTGTCCGTGGCATTTCTTCTCCGTGTCACAGTCGTAGTTCAGGATGTCGACGCTGCGACACTCGAAGTTCATACAGACCTGAAAACACAGAGGACACGTACACACAGTTTATCTTCATGAGAAAAGCCTGACGCTGACGGGCTTTGGATCTGACACTGTTCCTCTCTCACCTTGTTGTCTCCACACCTGGTGCCTTCACGGACCATCCCAGGGTCGGGAACGTCGGAGCCCAATTGGAAGTCAACACCGATGCACTCAGCCCCTTTAATGGGCGTGGTGATGATGGCCGGCTTGATCCCGAACACGGTAGTGGTCTGGACGTTAGAGCACTGCAGCTTTCCACAGAGAGCGTTTCTGCAGACCAGGTCAGAGCTGAGTAAAGCATTCTGGGAAACGTAGTTTGAGCTACAAGCACCAGCTATACAGCTACCCACTAGCTGCTGCCCTCACACTGTCCCCCTCACACTACCCCCCACACACTGCCCCCCTCACACTGACCCTCACACTGCCCTCCACACACTGCCCTCACACTGCCCCTCACACTGCCCCCACACACTGCCCTCACACTGCCCTCACACTACCCCCACACTCTGCCCTCACACTGACCCTCACACTGCCCTCACACTGCCCCCACACACTGCCCTCACACTGCCCCCACACACTGCCCTCACACTGCCCCTCACACTGCCCTCACACTGCCCCCACACTGCCCCTCACACTGCCCTCACACTGCCCCCACACCCACACACTGCCCTCACACTGCCCTCCACACACTGACCCCACACACTGCCCTCACACTGCCCCCACACACTGCCCCCTCACACTGCCCCACCCCCACACTGCCCCCTCACACTGCCCTCACACTGCCCCCACACACTGCCCTCACACTGCCCTCACACTGCCCTCACACTGCCCCCCACACTGCCCCCACACTGCCTCACACTCTGCCCTCACACTGCCCTCACACTGCCCCCACACACTGCCCCCACACTGCTGCCCTCACACTGCCTGCCCACACACTGCCCTCACACTGCCCCCACACACTGCCCTCACACTGACCCCCACACTGCCCCCCACACTGCCCCCACACACTGCCCTCACACTGCCCTGCCCTCACACACTGCCCTCACACTGACCTCACACTGCCCTCACACTGACCCTCACACACTGCCCCCCTCACACTACCCCCCACACACTGACCCTCACTCTGCCCTCACACTGACCTCACACTGACCCTCACACTGCCCTCACACACGGCCCCTACACTGCTCGGTGCTTACCTGCTCTCACACTTCTTGTAGCTGATGCTGTAGTAGCCGCAGTTCCCGAAGCGGTCTCCTTTGCTGTTGACGTCTTTGAAGCAGATTTCAGGAGCAGCCTTCGCTTCTGCAGCAGAAAACCGAGAACAGGGTGAATCCGACACATGACAAACTGAAATACTCTTTGTTTATTTAACTGTGTTGCGTTCAGGAACCACTCACTGGGTCCAAACATGGCCTGACACTGTCCGTCGTGGTGCTGGCACTTGCCGTTGTAGCAGTAGGCCTCCTTGTCCCTGCAGCGCTGCCCGTTCTGAAACAAAAACACAAACTCAGCTGCACAGGAAACAAGAATTCTTTGTTTCATGGTTTTATTTACAGTAAGCTCCTAAGTTGAATATAGGCCTCTGTAAAGGTTGATTGGACTGAAAGAGCTGTCTAAGGCCTGGATGCTTTCATCAAACCAGAGTCTTGAGATCATTACTTAAAGGACTCGTTTTTGTCTCAACCTCAGGCTTATTTCCATCTTAAACTATAATCAATAGTTTTGTCTTGATCTCTGATTTAGGGAGTTTGAAAATTGCTCTGTTGGCCTGGACAGGAACTTTCCCGTTTGGTTCTTCAGCCGTGAAAGAGCCAGTGGACTGTGGTTCAGAACACATTAGTAAAGCCACCCTGCGTAACCTTTAGCTGGCTCACATGTGTTTTTCTGAGTCCTGTTCCATGTTTACAATCTTACACTGGGGCTGTAGGTAAATGCATACCTTCTGTAATCGTTCTGTTGAATTCAGGGCTGGACGATGTCAGAAAAGATCTGATAATTCTGTTGAACGAGAGGTCTTCCCGTAAAGGTCTGAAGTCCCATTAAGTCCTGGTAAGTTCTAGTTTTGTCCTTGTTTTAGTTCCTGTTGATGTTAGTGAGAGTCCACAGACCTGAACGAAGACGTCGCTCTGACACAGAGGAGACGAGCCGTTACAGAACTCCGGCAGGTCACACTCGTCTGTACTGGACCGACACACCGTCCCACCAACGAGGAACTGGAACAAGAGACATCAAGGCACAAAACTTAATAATCCCCAAATGATTCCAAACATTTACAAATATAAACCAAAAGGTCAATATTGAATCTCTTGATTGTTTATTTGTGGGAAAGAATGAGGAAACACTTTATAATAACTACACAAGATTGTTAATGAATATTAATTAACTGCATTTTGATTAGATAAATACTTAAATACCACAATCACAAACAAATATAGAATCTATACAAACATTAAAAATAGTAAGAAGACAGCAACAGTAAAAGAGACGTGATTTCAATAAATGAGACAGAAATAAATTCATAGTTATAAAAGTGTAAAGTAAAATCTAGATTAATGGTTGAACTGGGGTTGGATGTCGATGTTTGATGTTTCTAAAGCTCTAAGGTCAGAGGTCGTTTACCTGACAGTTGCGGCAGCACTCTCCGTAGGCGCACTGAGCTCCACTCTTCAGTCGACAGGTTTTAAACTCACAGCAGGCGTCCGACTCACAGTCCTACACAAACACACGTCACACAAGTGTTTATAAAGCCGAGATGTTTCCTGACGCTCACTCACCTTCTCCGATCCGCAGTCGCACTCCTCCCCGAGGTCCAGCAGGCCGTTCCCGCAGTAGGGGGCGCTGTAGGCCTCGTCCGGACGGGGCATGTTGAGCAGACAGGAGCCTCCAAACGACAGGATCATCTTCTCGAAGTCATCGGCGCTGCAGCTGCTGAAGTTCCTCGAGCCGCTGCAGGAAACACAGAACAGAGAGACTCGTACCGCTGAGGGCCACTAGAGGGCGCTCCGACACAGGGACGGTCATAAACATTCAGGAATCAAGGATAATCCAGGCCTAACTTTGATGCTAACTAAATAAATGTGTATGAATGTGGTTCTTACGTGGCTACAGAGTTCATGATGCAGTTCGACGTGGGGCAGGAGCAGGAGCGGCCGTCGTCGTGGTTCATCCCCAGGTTGTGTCCGAGTTCATGAGCCACGATCAACGCAAACGACGCCACGTCTTTGTTCATAAACTGCAAACACACAAAAATGACCAGGATTCAAATGTATGACATCATCTCGGACATTCAACTCATCAACGAAGAAGAGTTTTAAACCAATGACCAGTAACTTATCTAAAAGCAGACATTAAGTTTTCTATTTTTTTTTCACGTTTTATAATATATTTTCTACAAAAACTGCACTGACACTGGAGAAACAAAAGCCTATGATTAGAACCGTCTGTGGGAGCCTCTCTCACCGCATTAATGCCTCCTCCGTGGCTCCTGGAGCAAACTGTGGAGACGAAGGCCATTCCTGCCGTTTGCCCAAACGACTTCTTCCTGAAAACAACACACCAGCCTCTTTTTACCCTTTATCTAAACCAGGTCTAAACCAGGTCTAAACCAGGTCTAAACCAGGTCTAAACCGGGTCTAAACCGGGTCTAAACCGGGTCTAAACCGGGTCTAAACCAGGACTACACCGGGTCTAAACAAGGTCTAAACCGGGTCTAAACCAGGTCTAAACGGGTCTAAACCAGGACTACACCCGGTCTAAACAGGTCTAAACCGGGTCTAAACCAGGTCTAAACGGGTCTAAACCGGGTCTAAACAGGTCTAAACCGGGTCTAAACCGGGTCTAAACGGGTCTAAACCGGGTCTAAACCGGGTTTAAACCTGGTCTAAACCGGGTCTAAACGGGTCTAAACCGGGTCTAAACCGGGTCTAAACCGGGTCTAACCGGGTCTAAACCGGGTCTAAACGGGGTCTAAACCTGGTCTAAACGGTTCTAAACCGGGTCTAAACCGGGTCTAAACCGGGTCTAAACCAGGTCTAAACCGGGTCTAAACCTGGTCTAAACGGGTCTAAACCAGGTCTAAACCGGGTCTAAACCGGGTCTAAACCGGGTCTAAACCGGGTCTAAAACGGTCTAAAACCAGGTCTAAACCGGACCGGTCTAAACCGGTCTAAACCGGGTCTAAAAACCGGTCTAAACCGGTCTAAACCGGTCTAAACCGGGTCTAAACCGGGTCTAAACCGGTCTAAACCGGTCTAAACCGGTCTAAACCGGTCTAAACCGGTCTAAACCGGTCTAAACCGGTCTAAACCGGTCTAAACGGGTCTAAACCGGGTCTAAACCAGGTCTAAACCGGGTCTAAACCGGGTCTAAACCTGGTCTAAACCGGGTCTAAACCAGGTCTAAACCGGGTCTAAACCGGGTCTAAACCGGGTCTAAACGGGTCTAAACCAGGTCTAAACCGGGTCTAAACCGGGTCTAAACCTGGTCTAACCGGGTCTAAACCAGGTCTAAACCGGGTCTAAACCGGGTCTAAACGGGGTCTAAACCTGGTCTAAACGGTTCTAAACCGGGTCTAAACCGGGTCTAAACCGGGTCTAAACGGGTCTAAACCAGGTCTAAACCGGGTCTAAACCTGGTCTAAACGGGTCTAAACCAGGTCTAAACCGGGTCTAAACCGGGTCTAAACGGGTCTAAACCGGGTCTAAACCTGGTCTAAACCTGGTCTAAACGGGTCTAAACCAGGTCTAAACCGGGTCTAAACCGGGTCTAAACCGGGTCTAAACGGGTCTAAACCAGGTCTAAACCGGGTCTAAACCGGGTCTAAACGGGTCTAAACCGGTCTAAACCTGGTCTAACCGGGTCTAAACCAGGTCTAAACCGGGTCTAAACCGGGTCTAAACCGGGTCTAAACGGGGTCTAAACCTGGTCTAAACGGGTCTAAACCTGGTCTAAACCGGGTCTAAACGGGTCTAAACCAGGTCTAAACCGGGTCTAAACCTGGTCTAAACGGGTCTAAACCAGGTCTAAACCGGTCTAAACCGGTCTAAACGGGGTCTAAACCGGGTCTAAACCGGGTCTAAACCTGGTCTAACCGGGTCTAAACCAGGTCTAAACCGGGTCTAAACCGGGTCTAAACGGGGTCTAAACCTGGTCTAAACGGTTCTAAACCAGGTCTAAACCGGGTCTAAACCTGGTCTAAACGGGTCTAAACCAGGTCTAAACCGGGTCTAAACCGGGTCTAAACGGGGTCTAAACCGGGTCTAAACCGGGTCTAAACCTGGTCTAACCGGGTCTAAACCAGGTCTAAACCGGGTCTAAACCGGGTCTAAACGGGGTCTAAACCTGGTCTAAACGGGTCTAAACCGGGTCTAAACCGGGTCTAAACGGGTCTAAACCAGGTCTAAACGGGTCTAAACCGGGTCTAAACCGGGTCTAAACCAGGTCTAAACGGGTCTAAACCGGGTCTAAACGGGTCTAAACCAGGTCTAAACCGGGTCTAAACCGGGTCTAAACGGGTCTAAACCTGGTCTAAACCGGGTCTAAACCGGGTCTAAACCGGGTCTAAACCAGGTCTAAACCAGGTCTAAACCTGGTCTAAACCTGGTCTCGTCAGGACTCACAGTACGAGTTGTGCCGAGTCTAAACCCGGTCTAAACCCGGTCTCGTCAGGACTCACAGTACGAGTTGTGCCGAGTCTAAAACCCGGTCTAAACCGGGTCTAAACCCGGTCTCGTCAGGACTCACAGTACGAGTTGTGCCGAGTCTAAACCCGGTCTAAACCCGGTCTCGTCAGGACTCACAGTACGAGTTGTGCGAGTCTAAACCGGTCTAAACCCGGTCTCGTCAGGACTCACAGTACGAGTTGTGCCGAGTCTAAACCGGTCTAAACCCGGTCGTCAGGACTCACAGTACGAGTTGTGCCGAGTCTAAAACCCGGTCTAAACCGGGTCTAAACCCGGTCTCGTCAGGACTCACAGTACGAGTTGTGCCGAGTCTAAACCCGGTCTAAACCCGGTCTCGCCAGGACTCACAGTACGAGTTGTGCCGAGTCTAAACCGGTCTAAACCCGGTCTCGTCAGGACTCACAGTACGAGTTGTGCGAGTCTAAACCGGGTCTAAACCCGGTCTCGTCAGGACTCACACAGTAGTTGTGCGAGTCTAAACCCGGTCTAAACCCGGTCTCGTCAGGACTCACAGTACGAGTTGTGCGAGTCTAAACCGGGTCTAAACCCGGTCTCGTCAGGACTCACAGTACGAGTTGTGCCGAGTCTAAACCCGGTCTAAACCCGGTCTCGTCAGGACTCACAGTACGAGTTGTGCCGAGTCTAAACCGGGTCTAAACCCGGTCTCGTCAGGACTCACAGTACGAGTTGTGCCGAGTCTAAAACCCGGTCTAAACCGGGTCTAAACCCGGTCTCGTCAGGACTCACAGTACGAGTTGTGCCGAGTCTAAACCCGGTCTAAACCCGGTCTCGTCAGGACTCACAGTACGAAGTTGTGCGAGTCTAAACCGGGTCTAAACCCGGTCTCGTCAGGACTCACAGTACGAGTTGTGCCGAGTCTAAACCGGGTCTAAACCCGGTCTCGTCAGGACTCACAGTACGAGTTGTGCCGAGTCTAAACCGGGTCTAAACCCGGTCTCGTCAGGACTCACAGTACGAGTTGTGCCGAGTCTAAACCCGGTCTAAACCCGGTCTCGTCAGGACTCACAGTACGAGTTGTGCCGAGTCTAAACCCGGTCTAAACCCGGTCTCGTCAGGACTCACAGTACGAGTTGTGCCGAGTCTAAACCCGGTCTAAACCCGGTCTCGTCAGGACTCACAGTACGAGTTGTGCCGAGTCGTGGCGTCTCCTCGGGACCAGATCGCTCTCTCTCCACTGAGTGAAGCGGCTCAGGACTTCCCCGGCCCCGGCCTCGGTGCTGAACGGGTTCTTCTGAGTCCAGATCTCTAGACCGACTAGAACCACGCGGATGTTCAGCTGCACGTAGATCTGAGGCACACAGAGCAGCTTTTACACTCACAGCTAACAAGTTCAGAGGGTTTCATTTATCGACACATTTATGAAACACATAAATCACTTTTAAAGCATACTTTTCAGCAAATATTAGAAAACAAACTAACTTTATCACTGAACGGAAAAGAGTGGAATGTGGACTTGAATAAACCTGACCTCAATATTCCAGGACCTGCGTTTTACTCACGCTGTCGACAAAGTTTGCCAGATGCACCATCTCTTCTCTGACCGCAGACTCGTTCCCGTCCATGAAGATAAACTGGAGACACAATAATCCAGAGTTAAACTCACAAGAGTTAATCTGCTCTGTATTAATCTGAGCTGAGTCTTACCCGGTCATTGTCCACCACCAGCAGCAGCTCCACGTAATGAGTCTGATGTAGGACCGCCCTCTTCATCTGGAAAACACACAATATACACTGACCTCCACGAGTCTGGACCTGGTCTAAGACCGGACCTGGTCTAAGACTGGACCTGGTCTAAGTCTGGACTAACTCTGTCTCCATGAGTCTGGACCTGGTCTAAGACTGGACCTGGTCTAAGTCTGGACCTGGTCTAAGACTGGACTGACCCTGGAGTGCGGTCTGTCGTGGATCTGCTCTGGTTCGGACTGAGCGCGCTCCGTAGAGTGGTCGTCCTCGTGAGGCGTGCCACACCCCCTCGGCTGTGATGTCACTTCCTGTAGACGATAAACCAGGTGCTGCTCCGGGTCCGACTCCAGAGGCTCAATCCCGAAACTGTCCTCTTTTAGATGAAGCACTCCTCTGACGAAATACAGGAAATACTAGTAAAACCTGTTCAAAACCAACTAAAACCTGTTTAAATCCAACTTAAACCTGTTCAAATCCAACTAAATCCTGTTCAGATCCAGTTTTTACCTGAGTCCGTTGCAGATGCTCATGGCGACAGAGGAACCCTCCATGTCCTGGACGAAGCCTCTGTAGTGACAGTGATCCTAAACACAACACAAGTGGGTTAACTCCACATCTCTGTCACGAGGAATTCTGATCATTTATTCATCTTAAACATTCTTCGACTTTGTTTGTGTTAAACTAGTTTTGTCTTTTTGTCAAAATGTACCAACTTCCTGAAATAAAAATAAAAGCTGGTGACTTTAGGATGAATCAGATCTGTTGACTCATGAGTTTAACAAAAAAAACAACTGAAAGAAGAGGTCAAAGGTCAGGAAACGGGAAGTATCAGTGAATCATCCCATCATGCATCTGTCACATGGGAACAGCTCAGAAGTTTAAACAGGGTTTCCACTCTTTCAGTAACATCAGAGGCATTTGTCGCGAAAGACCTTTTACTCACAATTAACACTAAAGAGTGTCAGAGTAACACTGATGCTCTGAATGTGTAGGATTCAGAACACACTTAACACTTACATTAAAGTGTCAGAGTAACACTGATGCTCTGAATGTGTAGGATTCAGAACACACTTAACACTTACATTAAAGTGTCAGAGTAACACTGATGCTCTGAATGTGTAGGTTTCAGAACACACTTAACACTTACATTAAAGTGTCAGAGTAACACTGATGCACTGAATGTGTAGGTTTCAGAACACACTTAACACTTACATTAAAGTGTCAGAGTAACACTAATGCTCTGAATGTGTAGGATTTAGAACACACTTAACACTTACATTAAAGTGTCAGAGTAACACTGATGCTCTGAATGTGTAGGATTCAGAACACACTTAACACTTACATTAAAGTGTCAGAGTAACACTGATGCACTGAATGTGTAGGTTTCAGAACACACTTAACACTTACATTAAAGTGTCAGAGTAACACTGATGCTCTGAATGTGTAGGATTTAGAACACACTTAACACTTACATTAAAGTGTCAGAGTAACACTGATGCACTGAATGTGTAGGTTTCAGAACACACTTAACACTTACATTAAAGTGTCAGAGTAACACTGATGCACTGAATGTGTAGGATTTAGAACACACTTAACACTTACATTAAAGTGTCAGAGTAACACTAATGCTCTGAATGTGTAGGATTCATAAATTTACACCAACGGAATTCATTCTGGTAATATTTAAATCCAATTTTTTAAATATTGATAACAAATTTGCATTTAACAGTTTTTTTGCTGTAATTCTTGTAAAAAATAAGAATTAGAAAGGATCTGTCAATTTGACATTTTTAAAAAGTGGTAAAATGTAACAATATTGAGTAAAAACCTGTTAACATTAAAATGTGCTCAATAGAGATGTTACTTATCAATAAATAAACTCAAGTTAAAATTATTTTATAAATCTTTTTTCATATATGAACATTCATTCATTCATTCATTTTCTACCGCTTTGTCCCGTTAGGGGTCGCGGGTGACTGGAGCCTATCCCAGCAGCTTTGGGCCTGAGGCGGGGTACACCCTGGACAGTGGCCAGTTAGTCGCAGGGCTAACATTTAGACATAGACAGTGACAAACAACCATTTACTCTCACATTCATTCACTAGGGACACTTTAGAGTTGCCAATTAACCTGTACATGCATGTGTTTGGACGGTGGGAGGAAGCCGGAGTACCCGGAGAGAACCCACAGTAACACGTGGAGGACATGCAGACTCCTCACAGAAAGACCAGAGTCGGCTGAGAATGTTTGAGTCGGCCGGGTTTTGAACTCACGACCTTCTTGCTGTGAGGCAGGAGTGCTAACCACTCTGCCATGTGCACCCCGTGGATATGAACATGTTCTACTAAACCACCTTTATTTAAGCACTTTTAAAGACCTACACATGTGGACAAAAATGTTGGTACCCTTCGGTCAATGAAAGAAAAACTCACAGTGGTCACAGAAAAAACTTTATTCTGACAAAAGTAATAATAAATAAAAATTCTATGAATGTTAACTAACGAAAGTCAGACATTGCTTTTCAACCATGCTTCAACGGAATTATTTAAAAAAATAAACTCATGGAACAGGCCTAGACAAAATTGATGGTACCCCTAGAAAAGACTGTAAATAATGTGACCAAATGGACATGTTAATTCAAGGTGTGTGCACTAATTAGCATCACAGGTGTGTACAATCTTGTAATCAGTCAGTGGGCCTATTTATAGGGCTTCAGGTAGTCACTGTGTTGTCTGGTGACATTGTGTGTACCACACTCAACATGGACCAGAGGAAGCGAAGGAAAGAGTTGTCGCAGGAGAATAGAAAGAAAATTATAGACAAGCATGATAAAGGTAAAGGCTATAAGACCATCTCCAAGCAGCTAGATGTTCCTGTGACTACAGTTGCACATATTATTCAGAAATTTAAGATCCATGGGACTGTAGCCAACCTCCTGGACGTGGCCGCAGGAGGAAAATTGATGACAAATCAAAGAGACGGATAATCCGAATGGTAACAAAAAGAGCCCAGAAAGACTTCTAAAGAGATCCAAGGTGAACTCCATGCTCAAGGAACATCAGTGTCAGATCGCACCATCCGTCGTTGTTTGAGCCAAAGTGGACTACATGGGAGACGACCAAGGAGGACACCATTGTTGAAAACAAATCATAAAAAGCTAGACTGGAATATGCCAAACTACATGTTGACAAGCCACAAAGCTTCTGGGAGAATATCCTATGGACAGATGAGACAAAAATGGAACTTTTGCCAAGGCACATCAGCTCTATGTTCACAGACGGAAAAATGAAGCATATCAAGAAAAGAACACTGTCCCTAGTGTCAAACATGGAGGAGGCTCTGTTATGTTCTGGGGCTGCTTTGCTGCATCTGGCACAGGGTGTCTTGAATCTGTGCAGGGTACAATGAAATCTGAAGACTATCAAGGGATTCTAGAGAGAAATGTGCTGGCCAGTGTCAGACAGCTTGGTCTCAGTCGCAGGTCATGGGTCTTGCAACAGGACAATGACCCAAAACACAGCTAAAAACACCCAAGAATGGTTAAGAGGAAAACATTGGACTATTCTAAAGTGGCCTTCTATGAGCCCTGACCTCAATCCTATTGAGCATCTTTGGAAGGAGCTGAAACATGCCGTCTGGAAAAGAAACCCTTCAAACCGGAAACAACTGCAGCAGTTTGCTCATGAGGAGTGGCCAAAATACCTGCTGAGAGGTGCAGAAGTCTCATTGACAGTTACAGGAGTCGTCTGATTGCAGTGATAGCCTCAAAGGTTGTGCAACAAAATATTAAGTTAGGGGTACCAACAATTTTGTCCAGGCCTGTTCCATGAGTTTATTTTTAAAAATAATTCCGTTGAAGCATGGTTAAAAAGCAATGTCTGACTTTCATTGGTTAACATTCATAGAATTTTTATTAGGCGAGCCGGTGATGACGGGAGGGCCTATTGTCTTTTCGGATTTTTTTTTTTTTTTTTTTATCTTTCTTCTTCTCCCCATATGATCCTAAATTTGACCCAGTGAACATGAGCGAAAGTCATTTTATTGGTCCCAGCCTTCAAGCCCAGCGAAAAATTTATGTATTTGAAGTCCCGAAAAAAATACGAGAAATGACTCAGTGGCGGCCCCTAGAAAAGTCAAAATACATTGGGCCTATGGAAAGTGAAAGTAACTTTTTTCCAACGTAGAAAAATGAAACTTGGTACATCCATAGGACACCTCAGGGCAAACTGAAAAGTCAATGACAGTCACACCCTAAACTCAACAGGAAGTCCGCCATGTGGGGTGAAACGCGGCCACTAAAATCGCACTTTTTGCGCAGAAAGATGCAAATCATTGTGTTTTAATCTAAATGGCTCCAAATTTGGTGAGTATCATCTAGACACGTGTGCCAACCAAAGTTGTGACTTTGTTGTTGATATCTTATCGGGTATGGGTGTGGCAAGCCTGTAAAGAGGTGGCCATTTTTGTGAAAATAAAACGCGTCTCTTAACTCTCAAACGGCTTCTCGGATCGAGTTGGACCCAAAAAGGCGTTTGTGCACATTCATGACCTGAACACAAAAATATGTAAATAAAAGGGTTATCTTTAGAAATGGCTCTCCAGCGCCCCTACAAACTTATAATGGGACCCAAGAATTTAGTTTGTCATAGAGACATAAAATTTGGTACACACATCTCTTATGTCATGACGAGCATAAAGCCAATGACAACCACCCCTATCTATAAATGTGTTGCCATAGCAACGTCCCAAATATGTGGAAAAAGTCAATGGGAAGTGAAATTTTTAGTTTGTTGTAGGCAAATGAAACTTGGTACACACATCCACCATGGGCTTATGAACAAAAGCCAATGGGGACCACACCCTATCACACACGGGAAGGCGGACATTTTGAATTAAAAATGTGAACCGACTTAAAATACACCTCTTTTTTAAAAATCCAGACAATAGCTGCTTCATTCCACAGACACCAAACTTGGGCAAAATGAGCTAAACACATGTATGTAAAATAGACAAGCGTTTTTCTAGACTTTTTGCTCGAATTATATATTTTTATTATAATTCGGTATATAATCATATTTTTCTGCAAAATGATCCTAAATTTGACCCAGTAAACCAACAACTAAAAGTCATTTTTATTGGTACCAGACTTCAAACCCAGCGAAAAATGTATGTATTTGAAGTCCAAAAAAATACCTGAAAAATGACTCAGTGGCGACCCCTAGAAAAGTCAAAATACATTGGTTCTATGGAAAATGAAAGTAAATTTTTCCAATGTAGAAATACAAAACTTGGTACATCCATAGAACACCTCAGGGCAAACAGAAAAGTTTATTACAGCCATACCGTAAACTCAACAGAAAATCTACTATGTTGGGTGGAATGCGTGACCACCTAAACCGCACCTTGTGTCTAAAGGCTTTTCATCTAAACAGCTCTAAATTTGGTGAGTATCATCTAAAACACGTGTGCCAAAAAAAGTTATCAATTTGTTTTTGATACATTTGTGGCTGTTCAAATGAGTCTGTGAAGAGGCAACCTTTGGGAAATAAATGCCATTTCCCAATTGCCAGGATCCTTCCTTTAGAGGAGGCCCCCCAGAGCCACGGCTAGAGTCTTAGAAAACTCCTCAGAATCCTTTTACCGTGAAGTTTACCTTTTCAAGCACGAAATGCACTCCTCCGAGTGCATGTGTCCATCTCAAAACCCTTTATCGCCGCTTGCGGCTTTAATTTATTATTACTTTTGTCAGAATAAAGTTTTTTCTGTGACCATTGTGAGTTTAAATGAGGCGCGTTTAAATGCGGCGCGTTTAAATGAAGCATCAGACGCTTCAGAGACAGTTGTTGCTTCTTTAGCATGTTTCCATTTTAATAAACATTTTACCTGAACAGGTGGAGTGGAGGTGAGCAGAGAGCCGTCCTCTCTGTAGGTGAACACTGTGAAGTCTGACGGCAGCAGCAGCCTGTGGGACAAACAACACATAGTCAAATCCGTCTAAAACCTGTTCAAATCCATCTAAAACCTGTTCAAATCCATCTAAAACCTGTTCAAATCCGTCTAAAACCTGTTCAAATCCGTCTAAAACCTGTTCAAATCCAGCTAAAACCTGTTCAAATCCAGCTAAAACCTGTTCAAATCCAGCTAAAACCTGTTCAAATCCAGCTAAAACCTGTTCAAATCCATCTAAAACCTGTTCAAATCCAGCTAAAACCTGTTCAAATCCAGCTAAAACCTGTTCAAATCCATCTAAAACCTGTTCAAATCCAGCTAAAACCTGTTCAAATCCAGCTAAAACCTGTTCAAATCCAACTAAAACATGTTCAAATCCAGCTAAAACTTGTTCAAATCCATCTAAAACCTGTTCAAATCCATCTAAAACCTGTTCAAATCCATCTAAAACCTGTTCAAATCCATCTGAATGATGTGTTGTATTTAAAGTGTGGGGTGTCACTGACGTGTTTCTCTCGAGGTGAACCACATGGTCGTGTCCGTTCACAGAGATCACATAAGACACCTGGAAAAAAGGAAATGGGGATAAATAAAGCTCAAACCCAAAGCCAAAACAAAATAGTTAAATTGTGTTACTGTGGACGAAACAAAAGATGGTCAGCTAAAAAAATGATTTAACACAAACAAATTTTAACAAGCATCTTTGCTATTGCTTGTGTTGGTTGCCGATGCTGAAATTTACAAAAAAAAAGCTCAAATTAGATGAAGAAGCTGAAGAAAGTAGCAAAGATATACTCTCCCTTCAGGGAGTGTGTTAAAAGTACGATCATCTCATCACCAGTAACTTATCTAAAAGCAGACATTGAGTTTCTATTTTTTTCCCATGTTTTATAATAGTTTTTACAAAAACTCCTCTGACATGACAGACCGGTGGGACATGTCCGAAGCCGTGCATCAGATTTAAAAACGGTTTTCACTGTGTGCGTCAGGAGTCTCTGCTGAACCCGTGGAGTTAAGATTTATGAAGCCAAGTTTAAAGAACAAGTAGGACGGCTTTAACATGAGTCTAATGTCCTCACATTTAGCGCTGATAATTAAAATTCTGTAAATCCACATTTTAATATATCTTTTATGGAGGTGAGGAAAAGTTGTGACACTGAAAAAGTCTGAAACAGCAAAGATTTGAAGAGTGCCATTAGCAGCAACCATAGCAACACATTATAAAAGTGAAAAAGGTTAGAAACCTAAATTGCTATGACAAAAAAGTTACAGTTGAGAAGAGCTCAAATTCATTTTTAAAGCTAGAATCTGTTTTTTCTGGTGTGTCTAAAGTAGAGTGGCTCATATTCCTGGAGTTCAATTAAAAGAATGTTTTTTGGAAGTATGTTTATGGAAACACATTTCTCCTGAACATTTGTCTTGGGAAATAGTTTTTCTTCTTTCACTAAATTTCTGTAGCTCTTTGTGAAAATGGAAAGTGAGTAAAGGAGAAAACATGCGTCAGGCCCACGTCCTCAGTTTACCCTCCACTCTTTCCTCAGCTTTACTCCAGTCAAACAGAGAGGGCCCTCCTCTCTCCTCCCCTCCTCGTGCCCCTCCTCTCTCCTCCCTCCTCCTGCCCCTCCTCTCTCCTCCCTCCTCCTCCCCCTCCTCGTGCCCCTCTCTCTCCTCCTCCTCCTGCCCCTCCTCTCTCCTCCTCCTCCTCCCCTCCTCCTCCTCCCCCTCCTCCCCTCCTCCTCCTCTCCTCTCTCCTCCCCTCCTCCTGCCTCCTCTCTCTCTCCTCCCTCCTCCTCCCTCCTCCTCCTCCTCCCCTCCTCTCTCCTCCTCCTCCTCTCTCCCTCCTCCCCTCCTCTCTCCTCCCTCCTCTGCCCCTCCTCTCTCCTCCTCCTCCTCCTCTCTCCTCCCTCCTCCTCCTCCTCCTCCTCTCTCCTCCCTCCTCCCCCCCTCCTCCTCCCCTCCAGCCCCTCCTTTCTCCACCCCTCCTCCTCCCCCTCCTGCCCCTCCTCTCTCTCCTCCCCTCCAGCCCCTCCTCTCTCCTCCCTCCTCCTCCTGCCTCCTCTCTCCTCCACCCCCTCCTCCTCCCCTCCTCCTCCCCTCCAGCCCCTCCTTTCTCCACCCCTCCTCCTCCCCTCCAGCCCCTCCTCTTCTCCTCCCCTCCTCTCTCCCTCCTCCCCTCCTCCCTCCTCCTCCTCCTCTTCTCCTCCCCTCCTCCCTCTCCTCCCCCTCCTGCCCCTCCTCTCTCCTCCCCCTCCTGCCCCTCCTCTCTCCTCCCCTCCCAGCCCCTCCCTCCTCTCCTCCTCCTCCTCCTGCCTCTCCTTCTCCTCCACCCCTCCTCCTCCCCTCCTCCTCCCCCTCCAGCCCCTCCTTTCTCCTCCCCCCTCCTCTCTCCGCCCTCCTCCTCCTCCTCCTCCCCCCTCCTCTTCTCCTCCTCCCCCCCCTCCTCTCTCCTCCCCCTCCTGCCCCTCCTCTCTCCTCCTCCTCCTGCCTCTCCTTTCTCCTCCCCTCCTCCTCCCCTCCTTCCTCCTTCCTCCTCCTCCCTCCCTCCTCCTCCAGGCATGAAAATCCTCCGAAAAAGGTGAGAAAGATATTACCCTCTAGGGGGTCCTCCCATGCTCCTCCTGGAAGAAAATTTTAAATATTCCCTATTTTAAAGCATCAATCTGATGCATTTAGAGATGCATTTTGCCAACCTAGAGGCATTAAAACATAACTTCAGCCATGAGTCAAAAATATTATGGCCTCCTCTCCTCCTCCCCTAAGTATTATGCAAGCCATTTCCATGCCAGCCTGGCACTGGGTCTAAAATGTCCAGTATATATGAGGCACAATGTGGTATAAGGGCAACACAAATGGCTGAATGCATAAACCCCACAAGAGATGGTAGACATGCTATAGCTCCTAACTCCTGTCTCCTCTCTTCCATCATGATTGGAACAATGACAGACAATACAATGTTACGCAATTCAGATTTTAACACATTTTATTGGCAAAGATAACAATTTACATTATAGTTCGTTCGTAATACTCTCCTCCTAGAAGCAGATCTCATTTTTCTTCTTTACCTGACCACCAGTGTCTCCATGGCCCCTGCTGTTTTGCCACATGTCACGGTGGAACACTCCTCACTCCTCCCCTACCTTCAGCCTTGTCAGTCCCCTCACCTCCCAAAATCAGTGCACAGTACACGCCCTGGAAAACGAGTTGTAGATATTTAAGAAAGAAGCACTAACATTAACAGCGTTTCTTTTTGTGATTTACCGTCAGCTATAAAAGCTAGCAGGTAACTTTAGTAACGATATCATGCTAATGTTAGACAGCGTTAGCTAACATTAAGAATTTGACAAAATATTAAAAGAAACCATCACTCACCAAATTCAGTCAAAATCTCAGAGGACAGATGTAAACCAATCAGGTAATGGTACTCGTCCCATCTGGCCCCTCCTGTAATTACTTTGTGTCTTTCTTTTGCCTCACAATTAGTTTTAGACCAACTTCCAGCTGCGTTTTTATGACAGCGGCTAAAAAACAATCTAGAGTCAAAGTGAGAAAGAGGAACTGTCTCAGCTTTAGTTCTGCTGAGTGACTTTCAGAGGTCAGAGGTTATGCAGACTTTAGCAAACAAAGAGAAGAACGAAGGCTGAACCTGATTGGGCGGCGCTCCGTCTGCGTCCCTCCTCGGCCGGCCTCCTATTGGTCGAGGGACGGTCAGCTGATACGACGACAGGTGCTGAGTCTGGAGCAGGTCTGAAGAGAAAAGAAAACAGAGGTCAGTGAACGCAGCATAAATAAGTCCTTACACTGGCTCCCAGTCCGATTCAGAGTAGATTTTAAAATTATGATGCTGACATATAAAGCGTTGCATGGCTTGGCCTTATTATTTATCTGAGTTGTTAATTTCCTATACCCAACTCGGAGATCATGCTCTTCTCAATCCAACTTGTTGGCTGTTCCTCAAACACACTTACGATCTATGGGTGACAGGGCCTTTTCCTCATATGCTCCTGTCCTTTGGAATTCTCTGCCTCCTGATCTTAGGGAAGCACAGGGCTAATGACATTTTTAAAAGTAGACTTAAGACTTATTTTTTAAATTAGCATTTGATAGTTGATGTTACTTTTATTGTTTGAACTTTGTATTGCTTGTTTTTGTTCACGCTTTGAGAAGTTGCTTTTTAAAGGCACTTTATAAAATAAAGTTTATTAGGCCCGAGCTGGTGATGACCATCTATTGTTTTTGCTCGAAATAATAAAATGTTAGAATATGATCTGTATTTTATTCTAATGTTGATCTAGCTTACTGCTAGTCTCATACAGACAAACTTAACACATAGATTAACATAAATTTCAACACATTAATCCACAAAACCATGTCCCCTTCATATTTAAAAATGGCTCTGAAATATAAACATGATGTGTTGAATGCATACCATGATACGTGTGTATTTTATTCATTAGTTCATTTAATTACATAAAGGAAACTCAGACATCTTGTGAAGATGTCATAAAGCTTGTTGAGGAAGAAGTAGCTGGACCTTCAGGTGAGGTCTTTATGAACTATGAATTATTAAAGCGTGAAAATCATGCATTTTAAAAGTTTTAAAAAACCATGTCCCCTTCATATTTAAATTGCTCTGAAAAATTAACACAATGCGTTGAATGCATACTGATACGTGTGTATTTTATTTATTAGTTCATTTAATTACATATAGGAAACTCAGACATCTTGTGAAGATGTCATAAAGCTTGTTGAGGAAGAAGTAGCTGGACCTTCAGGGCTACAGGTGAGGTCTTAAAGTGATAGATCGTCTTAAAGAGAAGGTCTTAAAGTGATTCTGTGATGAGATATACTACTATTGATTAATAGCAAATTATTACCTGTTTTATTATGCAAAAGTGAAGTGAATTGGTATTAGTATTAAAGGATATCAGTGTGAACCAATGTAGAAAAGCAATAAAAGTTTTTCAGGAAGAGTGTTTTCAGCTTGGTTTTTTTTATTTTTATATACAAATATGGCATGAAGTTGCTTTAAACATGGTATAAAGCTACTTAAAACATCAATCAATGTAAATTGTAATAATCGTAATTAATAATCACAATTACAATTTCAAAGGAATAATCGTCAATTATGATTTTTGTCATAATCGTGCAGCCCTACTTGGCCCCTTATTATTTATCTGAGTTGTTAACTTCCTATACCCCAACTCGGAGACTGCGTTCATCACAATCCAACTTGTTGGCTGTTCCTCAAACACGCCTACGATCTATGGGTGACAGGGCCTTTTCTTCCTATGCTCCTGTCCTTTGGAATTCTCTGCCTCTTGAACTTAGGGAAGCACAGGGCTATGACATTTTTAAAAGTAGACTTAAGACCTATTTTTTAAAATTAGCATTTGATAGTTGATGTTACTTTTATTGTTTGAACTTTGTATTGCTTGTTTTTGTTCAGCGCTTTGAGAAGTTGCCTTTAAAGGCACTTTATAAAATAAAGTTTATTAGGCCCGAGCCGGTGATGACCATCTATTGTTTTTGCTCGAATTATTTATTTTTTTATTTTTCTGCAAAATGATCCTAAATTTGACCCAGTGAACATGCACGAAAAGTCATTTTTATTGGTCCCAGACTTCAAGCTCGGCGAAAAATTTATGTATTTGAAAAAATACAAAAAATGACTCAGTGGCGACCCCTACAAAAGTCAAAATACATTGGTTCTATGGAAAATGAAAGTAAATTTTTCCAATGTAGAAATACAAAACTTGGTACATCCATAGAACACCTCAGGGCAAACAGAAAAGTTTATTACAGCCATACCGTAAACTCAACAGGAAATCTACTATGTTGGGTGGAATGCGTGACCACCTAAATTGCACCCCTTGTGTCTAAAGGCTTTTCATCTAAACAGCTCCAAATTTGGTGAGTTTCATCTAGACACGTGTGCAAAAAAGTTATCAATTTGTTTTTTGTTACATTTGTGGCTGTGGTCGTAATGAGGCAGCCATTTCTTTGGGAAATAAATGCCATTTCCCAATTGCCAGGATCCTTCCTTTAGAGGAGGCCCCTCCAGAGCCACGGCTAGAGTCTTAGAAAACTCCTCAGAATCCTTTGGAACTTGTAAACTTGTACTTTTAGACAAGTTATATTTACATAATGTAACATACGTAATGTTCATGTTCTTCTTGTCCTCTTCTAATGCCTTTTCTCCATCGTCTAACTTCTGTCTCTCGTCATTATGTTTTTGTATCACAGCAGCTCGAGAATTTGTGTTTAATCGAGTTTAACTCGATTAAACGAGCGACCATTTATAAAACCACAACTGACCGAGAAGCAGACCCAGACCCGCTTTCTCAGTCTGAACAGGTCTGAAATAAAAGTAAGTCTGAAGAGTCTGAGACCAGGACTAGACCTGTCCCAGAACTCATCTGTCTCTGTTTATATCGAACCAAATCCATCTGAAACCTGTTCAAATCCATCTAAAACTTGTTTAAATCCAACTAAAACCTGTTCAAATCCAACTAAAACCTGTTTGTGCAGTGTCCTGAAGCAGAAGTCACATGACCAACAACAGCACGACTCACAACAAACCTTTAATAAGAGGCTCTAACCCGGTTTCTCCAGGTTTAGATTCAAGCTCTTCTTAAACAAAGCATCAGCCGTGACTTTGAGTCCGAACACTGCTCAAGTCCTGAGTAAAACCAGACCAGATCCACAGACAACATACCTGGTCTGGGGTCAGGACTAAACCCGGACTAAACCTGGTCCTGGATCAGGACTAAACCCGGTCTGTGGTCAGGACTAAACCCGGTCCTGGGTCAGGACTAAACCCGGACTAAACCTGGTCCTGGGTCAGGACTAAACCCGATCCTGGGTCAGGACTAAACCCGGTCCTGGGTCAGGACTAAACCCGGACTAAACCCGGTCCTGGGCCAGGACCAAACCTGGTCCTGGGTCAGGACTAAACCCGGACTAAACCTGGTCTGGGGTCAGGACTAAACCTGGTCCTGGGTCAGGACTAAACCCGGACTAAACCTGGTCTGGGGTCAGGACTAAACCTGGTCCTGGGTCAGGACTAAACCCGGACTAAACCTGGTCCTGGATCAGGACTAAACCCGGTCTGTGGTCAGGACTAAACCCGGTCCTGGGTCAGGACTAAACCCGGACAAAACCCGGTCCTGGGTCAGGACTAAACCCGGTCCTGGGTCAGGACTAAACCCGGACTAAACCCGGTCCTGGGTCAGGACTAAACCCGGACTAAACCTGGTCCTGGGTCAGGACTAAACCTGGTCCTGGGTCAGGACTAAACCCGGACTAAACCCGGTCCTGTTAGTGGAGTCTCTTAAGTCTTATGAAGAAGTCTTTATGAAACCGGTTTAATTCTGTCACAAACACAGTCTCATCAGGCGTTTCATTTACAGCAACACTTTAACTCTATTTAACTCTTTAACTTTATGAGATAACAGTTCTTTCTGTGATAACAGAGGTTTATATGAGGACAACCTCAGACTCTTATCTCCTCAGAGGAAGTCCACAGGAATCACAAATGTGAGCGTTTCTACTCGACACCAGAGCCACATTGATAAGAGTCAGGGTTTTTAATCATTGAGGACATAAACAGACACAGTTCCAGATACTAAAGACCATGTTGCATCATGGTCTTTGGTGGTCCTGGTCCTGGTCCTGGTCCTGGTCCTGGTCTTGTTTACTGACTGTGAACAGGTCCAGCTCGAGGCTCACTGTGGATTTGTTTAATCTCATTGAACACAGCCTTGTTTCTAACGTGACACTATTGCATCACATTTAGAAACAACACCAGGTTCTCTTCAGCTTTAACTTTAACATTTCCAAACAAACTCACACAAGACTGTTTCCCTCTCAGAATAATAAATACAAATACAGATTAAGACAAAATAAATGCAGATAAAAGCACCTCTTCTAAATTGATTTAAACAAATTTATAAAAAAGGTTAATTTTACATCAAACTGATCGAGATAAATTGTGAGTTTTGTTCATTGTTCACAAATAAAACCAATGTTTCATCAGTGTATTTTTTTTTAAAGCCTGTGAGACCCCCTCCCCCTGTTTTCAGTGGCTGGGTCCTGCTGTCGAACCAGGCAGGAGTTGAAGGAGTTGATTTTACAAACCGAGCTTCATTTGGTCTTGATTTTTAACTCCAGTCGAAGCAGTGACCTGATCCTGCACTTACACTGATCTCAGACCTGTCTGCACTACTATCATCATCATCATCATCATCATCATCATCATCATCAAATTTATAAAGAGCATTTCCGTGGACGCAAAGACGCTTTACATATCAATTATTCATTCACTCCACAGTCACACACTGGAGGTGGTAAGCTACATCTGTAGCCACAGCTGCCCTGGGGCAGACTGACAGAGACGGGGCAGACTGACGGAGACGGGGCAGACTGACAGAGACGGGGCAGACTGACAGAGACGGAGCAGACTGACGGAGACGGAGCAGACTGACGGAGACGGAGCAGACTGACGGAGACGGAGCAGACTGACGGAGACGGAGCAGACTGACAGAGACGGGGCAGACTGACAGAGACGGAGCAGACTGGCGGAGGCGGAGCAGACTGGACGGAGACGGGCAGACTGACAGAGACGGGCAGACTGGCGGAGACGGGGCAGACTGGCGGAGGCGGAGCAGACTGACAGAGAGCGGGGCAGACTGACAGAGAGACGGGCAGACTGGCGGAGCGGGGCAGACGGACAGAGACGGGGCAGACTGACAGAGACGGGGCAGACTGACGGAGACGGGGCAGACTGACGGAGACGGAGCAGACTGACAGAGACGGGGCAGACTGACAGAGACGGGGCAGACGGACAGAGACGGGGCAGACGGACAGAGACGGAGCAGACTGACAGAGACGGAGCAGACTGACAGAGACGGGGCAGACTGACAGAGACGGGGCAGACTGACAGAGACGGAGCAGACGGACAGAGACGGGGCAGACTGACAGAGACGGAGCAGACGGACGGAGACGGGGCTACGGCCTCTCCGACCATTCACTACACATTCTCAAGCATTCATACAACAGAGCCACAGACACTGGAGACAAGGTGGGTTAAGTGTCTTGCCCAAGGACACAACAGTATGAACTAGGAAGAGGGGGAATCGAACCACCAACCTTCTGGTTATAGGACAACCACTCTACCACTTTCTCTGCCGCCTCCTTTGCTTTCTGATTGGATGTGTTAAAGCTTGTATGTGATTGGCTTGTGTTTAAGTCTGACGAGGAAAACAACGAGCTATAAAATATCCACCTTTATTAATCTAATGTAAAAACACTGAGTTAATGCAGTGGACCAATCCTGTCACAAAGATTAGAGGAATGGATAGGTATCACTGGAACTGCCCTTAAATGGTTTCAGTCCTATCTTGAAGACAGGAAGTACTTTGTTTCGGTTGGTAACTGTGTGTCAGACCAAATGGCCCTGACATGTGGGGTTCCACAGGGGTCTATCTTGGGACCTCTATTATTCAATCTCTACATGCTTCCTTTAGGCCAGTTAATACGCAGCTGTGACGAATCCTACCATAATTATGCAGATGACACTCAGATTTACATTTCACTCACAGCAGGTGAAAATGGACCAATCCATTCACTGTGTCACTGCATCGAACAGATTGACATGTGGATGCAAAATAATTTTCTCCAACTGAACAGAGACAAGACTGAACTAATCATCTTTGGGCCACAGAAACAAAGAGAAAGTGTCAGCAGTCACCTCTCGTCTCTTTCTCTAAAATCTAAAACCAGGTTAGAAATCTAGGGTCATCATGGACTCAGACTTGAATTTCCACAGTCACATTAAGTCAATTACATCATCTGCATTTTATCACCTTAAAAACATTTCCAGAGTCAAAGGGATGATGTCTCAACCAGACTTAGAGAAACTTATCCATGCTTTATCTCCAGCAGGTTAGATTACTGTAACGGCCTGCTCACTGGTCTCTCAAAACGAGGTTAAGACAGCTGCAGCTTATTCAGAACGGCTGCTCGGGTTCTCACCAAAACCAGGAAGTACAACCACATTACGCCAGTTTTAAAATCCCTGCACTGGCTTCCTGTTGCTCAGAGAATAGACTTTACAACAGCACTGCTGGTTTACGAGTCTCTAAATGGTTTAGCACCAGAATATATCTCTGACATGCTAGTTACTTATGAACCTCCTCGGACTCTGAGAACATCTGGGACAGGCCTTCTGCTCGTGCCCAGAGTTAGAACTACAGAGAAAAAGTTTGCCGCAACACTCTTCACGACCCTGTGAAGGAGGCATTAGCCAACTCTGAACAGAACAGACTGAGACAGAGTCTGGTACTAAATGCCTGGCAGCGTCCCTGGGTCTTGGCAATTTCAATCAATACAGGTTTAGTATATTTCTGTTTTGTTGAAACTAGTCTTTAAATGTCCTTTAAATGTGGGAGCCCTGACTCAAAATGGTAAATGGTAATGCATTTATATAGCGCATTTTTGCACCCTTCTCGGGCACCCAAAGCGCTTTACATCATGCTTCCACTCACCCCATTCACACACATTCACACCTGGGGCAGACAGAGGGGGGGGCTGCCATACACACGGCGTTCAACCTTCTCCGACCACCACCAAACACACCTCTACAGTCACACACATTCATACACCAGTGCTACGAACACTGGAGGCAAGGTGGGTTAAGTGTCTTGCCCAAGGACACAACGACAGTATGAACTGTGGGGCGAGCGGGAATCGAACCTACTACCTTCCGGTTGAAGGACGGCCGCTCTACCACTGAGCCACTGCCGTCCGTGAAAACGTCAGGGTTCATAAAGAGTTCAAATGTAGAACTGCTTTTGTTTTGTCTTCACTGGAGGTGGATTATTTCTGTTCTCACAAATATAAATCAGTTTGGAAACATGGTCACAACAGTTTCCAAAAACAAACAGGACATGTTCTACTTTTGGACAAATATCCCACTTTTACTGTAAATGACGCAACTCAACTTTAATCCTGCTTTTGATGAACTCACATCTGATCTGAATTACCGATGAACCTTGTTGGTAAAATGTCAGAGTGCCTCCTCCTCTTCCTCTTCTCTGACGCAGCACTGACAGTTTCAGGGAAAAGTGCTGAGTTCTCTGTTGCTCCGGAAGCCCGACTCGTTGTTTCTTGTAAAAGTCTGACAAGTCTGTTCTTGTCTCTGTGAGTACGTAAGCTAAAACATGAACCTTCTCCATCTCAGCAACAGTTTCAGTTTGTTTTAATGTTTGAAATGTTTTAATCACTCTAGTCCAGGGGTCGGCAAACCAAAATGTTGAAAAAGCCATATTAACCAAAAAAATAAATATTTTAATATTTATTAATTAATAATTAACCAATAAAAAATAATAATAATCTGTCTGGAGCCGCAAAATATTAAACGCCTTATATAAGCCTTAATGTATTTACGTATTTAGTTATTCATGTATGCAAATAAAACTCTAGGTTGAGAAACAATATTCAGTAGAGCTGGGTCTACTCGTGTCGTTATTGTTTTGTTGATGCGGTGTTGAACAATAAAGACTCTATGGCATTGGAATGGTTGTGTGTTCATGAGTTATTCCATACAATCGTTCCACTGAAGGCTGAGAGGTCAGTATCAGTTTGTTTGTACGTGTCTGAGCCTGCTTCATCTAAATCCCCAACATGGACTCGGATCAGGACCAGGGTTCACTGAGGTCTTTGTTGGACTTTGACCTCTCTCAGTTTAAATCTGCTTTAATTCTCAATCAACATCTTCGTCTTTTACTTTTGTTTGGCCCCAAAATCATCTAAACCAGGACTAAACCGGGTCTAAACCGGGTCTAAACCAGGACTAAACCAGAACTAAACCAGGTCTAAACCAGGTCTAAACCAGGTCTAAAGCAGGTCTAAACCAGGTCTAAACCAGGTCTAAAGCAGGTCTAAAGCAGGTCTAAAGCAGGTCTAAAGCAGGTCTAAAGCAGGTCTAAAGCAGGTCTAAAGCAGGACTAAAGCAGGACTAAAGCAGGACTAAAGCAGGTCTAAAGCAGGTCTAAAGCAGGACTAAAGCAGGACTAAAGCAGGTCTAAAGCAGGTCTAAAGCAGGACTAAAGCAGGACTAAAGCAGGACTAAAGCAGGTCTAAAGCAGGTCTAAAGCAGGACTAAAGCAGGTCTAAAGCAGGACTAAACCAGGTCTAAACCAGGACTAAACCAGAACTAAACCAGGTCTAAACCAGGTCTAAACCAGGTCTAAACCAGGTCTAAACCAGGTCTAAAGCAGGACTAAAGCAGGACTAAAGCAGGACTAAAGCAGGTCTAAACCAGGTCTAAACCAGGACTAAACCAGAACTAAACCAGGTCTAAACCAGGTCTAAACCAGGTCTAAACCAGGTCTAAACCAGGTCTAAAGCAGGACTAAAGCAGGACTAAACCAGGACTAAAGCAGGACTAAAGCAGGTCTAAAGCAGGACTAAACCAGGTCTAAACCAGGACTAAACCAGAACTAAACCAGGTCTAAACCAGGTCTAAACCAGGTCTAAACCAGGTCTAAAGCAGGACTAAAGCAGGACTAAAGCAGGACTAAAGCAGGTCTAAAGCAGGTCTAAAGCAGGACTAAAGCAGGACTAAAGCAGGTCTAAAGCAGGTCTAAAGCAGGACTAAACCAGGACTAAAGCAGGACTAAAGCAGGTCTAAAGCAGGACTAAAGCAGGACTAAAGCAGGTCTAAACCAGGACTAAACCAGGACTAAAGCAGGTCTAAACCAGGACTAAACCAGGACTAAAGCAGGTCTAAACCAGGTCTAAAGCAGGTCTAAAGCAGGTCTAAACCAGGACTAAAGCAGGTCTAAACCAGGATTATCCCAGGTCTAAACCAGGACTATCCCAGGTCTGAACCAGGTCTAAACCAGGATTATCCCAGGTCTAAAGCAGGTCTAAACCAGGACTATCCCAGGTCTGAACCAGGACTAAACCAGGTCTAAACCAGGATTATCCCAGGTCTAAAGCAGGTCTAAACCAGGACTATCCCAGGTCTGAAGCAGGTCTGAACCAGGACTAAACCAGGTCTAAAGCAGGTCTGGGTCTTACCTGAGGTGGAGGCAGAGAGCAGCAGGACGCAGAGCTGCAGTAGGACTCCACTTCCCATGATCCTGGCTGTCACTGATGATGCCCTGGAGAATAACCTCTGGCTCTTCTTCTACAGTTTTTAAAGTCCGTCTGTTCTCTGGAGGACCACAGATATAAACAAAACTATCTTCTTCTTCTACACTTTCAGTCCAGTGCTGTCCGTCTTCTTCTACGGTTTGTCCCTGTCCTCTGGCCTCAGATTCTTCCGCGGTGTCTCCATTCCACCGGTCTACAGGCGCGGACCCAACTCTAGACCGGGTTTAGTCCAGGTTTAGTCCGGGGCCAAAGCTATAGTTCATATCCGGCTTTAGGACGAGTCTCTGGGATAAACTCTCTCCACTGCAGACCCTCTCCTAGAACTCGACCGCAATCCGAGCTACTGTCCTTTTGCGTGGGTTACGTTTGTTTCCGGTGCAGCTCTTCACAACAAAAGCCTCTCAACTAGCAGCTTTTTCGATATTTTTTATTCCGTCAAATGTTTCTCAATAAAGTTGCTCTGTCTGGAAACTTCACAAAATATTAAAAACGTTCAGCTAGAAAAAAATACACAACACAATGAAATAATGTCTTGAAGCTTTCACATCCGTCATAATCTGTTTTATGAGACACTGTGTATAAAGTCTATTTAAAGAGGCACTGTGTAAATCTTATCCAGTAGTTGTGTCATAATTAGTGCCATTTTGTCTCTTTGTAGGGTGTGTTTTTTCCCTGTTGCATGCTTTTGAAATAGTTTAATGCTCTTTGTCGCTGATTAATCAAATTTATATAACCTACATTTATTGGAGCCAAATCAAACAATGCAAAGAGCCACTTTCGGCCCCCAGACCGAGGGTGCGACGTGTGTGCTCTACCAACTGTGTTGTTATGACAGCAGCGCAATATTTATTTATGTCATTTGTTACAAGTGGAGACTATCCAAGCGGCAGGTTTCTGAGAAAGAACCTGACTCTGAAACAACCGGTCATTTTAGTGTCTGTAGTCCAGATAAGACTTTGTAGGTCCAGTGTATCGACCTGTTTTCTTTCATGCTTCGTGTGGTAGAGCCTCACTAATCTCTGGAGATAGGTTCTCGTCCCAGGACAGTTACAGGTTTCTCTACAGGTGAGTATATCTCCTGCTATAGGCACGTTACAGTTTTCTTATTTTGAAATATAAGTTGCAGTGTGTTGTTATCATAGATTGTGGTTGTTATGGGTTTATTTTATTTTTTTGCAATGTATACTATTTCACAAAGCCCTTAAAATATTTCATTATAAAAGCTTTTGAAGTTTTATGATTATTATAAGTGTTTATTGTGAAGCCCACCAGCTCAACCGGAAGTCCTCCTCTGCTCTCTAACCTTGTTCAATCTGACATCATAATTTTCTCTGCGCATGCTCTGTACTTATCCAGCGACAGGAAGTTTCAGTTCATTTTATCTGTTTCCATCACGTGGTGGAGCTCAGGTTGAAAGAAAGAAAATCGTAAATAGATTTAAATGTTAATAGCACTAAACTAAAACAAAAAGCTTTGGCTTTTGCTTTAGTCTATGTCTAAATGTCAGACCTGGGTCTGACCACTGTCCAGGGTGTGCTGGGATAGGCTCCAAACACCTACTGGGACCAAGCAGAAGAAAATGAATAAATAATTGATATTTGATTATTGGGACTGTCTTTACTCTGTTTAAACCTTTATGTTGCACTTTTGCTTCAAACAAAAAGTGCATTAAAAAAACAATATATTAAATGAAGTGGAGTTTAGATGCCACTGTTTCACAAAATTTAGCAATGACTTAAAAAGTTTAATTTTAACCTCAATGACTTCAGATTAAATGTAGCTGATCATCTCCAGTAAATCTGTGCTTGTATTTTTTGTATTTATTTAAAAACACACTGAGACCATCTGAGACTTTCGTACATGAAATTCTTCAGATCTTTTTTTAAGCGGGACATTTGCTTTAATACAGTTTATAAAAATATAAAACTGCTTTTCTCAAATGTTTAGCTCAGTATTTAACTCTTCCCAAAAAGACCTGAAGGTTGTATTTTCAGTCTTTTTGTGATTATTTAAGTATTCCTCAACTTCTCTTTTTTAAGTTTTAATGTGGGTCTAAAATCATTAACTTCCAATGAATATCTTTATCAAGTGATGCCTTCAGGCACAGTTTAACAGAGACATGTAAAAAATGGTTTTCTAATGTGAATTTAAATGATCTAAAGCAGACAAAAATAATATCCCAAAGATAATTCTGGCATAAACTATAGAAAATTCTCCAACTCTAACACGGGTTTACAGACCAACCCTTGAAGAAGGTTCAAAGGAAAACACATGCAACTGTAGTTTTTAGTGAAACATACGTTGTTAAACACCGTTGTATCTAAATTTGATAGTTTTGGACTTTTATCTGCTTTAAGTGCTAATATTTTAACTCAAAATAGAAAAGTCAAAATCAGGTTAAAACTTAAACATTTTAACATTAAATTCCAAACCTTAACCGTAAGTGACGGCTGTTGTTGAGGAGTGAGCAACTTTGTAAATATCTCTAGAACAGACTTTCAAAATCAAATTTCAAAAGTGATTATTAATGACATAACAGTAAATATTGTCAGATGAATCAAGACCTAAACAAAGTGGAAAATTAAACAGAAAACAATGCCAAAGAGAAATGTTTTACTATATTAGGAAAAACAGAAATTAGAGCGGCAGGTAATTGCACCTTTAACAGATTATAGCAGTTAATACAAATCCTGCTGGAACAATCATAACTGTTTTTGATAAATGTGATGTTTAGTTTCTCCAACTGCTTTTGCGTTAGTCTAATTA